>JADRCH010000058.1:8509646-8557329 GCA_019843965.1 Rhynchomys soricoides | reverse complement strand
TACGTCTCCTTTCGAGGACCGCCTCCTGCTTCCGTGCAGCGGGTGAGTGCTGTGGAGCTGGGGGGGGGCGTGGGGGGGTGGTGTGTTCCTGACCTGTTGCCGCGGGAACAGAGCCGGCAGTGAGGCGAGTGTAGGCCAGGCCCCATCCACTCGCAGCACCTCGGTTTATCTCACTGCACCGGAGAGGACAAGGTTCAGTGGTGATGGCGTGAGTCAGAAGAATCCCAGAGGCAGAGAGGTCCGGTTTTGGGACTTTGCTGGCCAATCGTATCTTCTCTTCTCCCAAGGCCTCAATATTGCTTTGAGTTATCGATTAAACCCTGCTTGCATTCCAAGAGATCTTACGTTTTGTAAAAAATTTTACACGTGGTGTATGTGTGTGTGTGTTTAGGAGCTGGGAACCGAACCCCACTCCTTTGGAAGAGTGGCATGTGCTCTTCAGCCCCCAAAACAAGACTCCCTCCTAAAAAAAAAGGCAAAACAGCTTAAATCGAGACCAGTCAAGTTGCCAACGCAAAAATGCTTAATGCGCCGTGGCGATTAAGCGTAATGATGTTAGAAATTGAGTGAGCCTGCATTTGATTACCCAAAAATATTTCTGAGCTATAGTTTTTTTTTTTTTTTCCTTTTCTGAAAAATGATAGTAATACTTCAACGGGTTGCAAAGAAGAATGAGTGGAAAAAATAAATAAATAAATAAAGCCTGGCAGGGCCTAGCTTCTCAGGTAAAAAGGTACTACTGGCATAGCAGGAAAAAATACAGTAGCCAGCATGTATGCAGCTTCATGTGTACTTTAATGGAGTGCTCATTTTAGCTAAAAAATTAACCATTCAGGGGCTGGAGAGATGATTCAGTGGTTAAGAACTCTTACCTCTCTTCCAGAGAACTTTTGAGTTCACTTCCCAGCACCCGTGTCAAGTGGCTCACAATTGCCTCTAACTCCTGCTCCAGAGGATCCGTGGCCCTCTTCTGGCTTCTTCAGGCACCCACATACCACACACAACTGGCAGACACACAGACGTAAACAAAAATAAGTCACTAATCAGTTAAAGAATAAAGGTAATTCTTACTAATAAGGAAATAGATTCAGTATTCAAAAGAGGAGAAAATTAGCAATATCTATATTAAATGGCATGCTAATACTTAGTGTGAACACTTTATCAGCTGTTTCATGGAAAATATATAAATGATAACAATTTCTTGATTTTTTGCTAAATGTGGTGGTGCATGCCTTTATTCCTAGCAGAGGCTGGAGGATCTCTGTGAGTTTTAGGACAGTCTGGTCTAAAAAGTGAATTCCAGGACAGACAGGGCTGTTACACAGAGGGGGGAAAATTCTTGATTGAACTATTAGAGTTGACTGCTAGCAAAATACAGAGACACATTCAGATGGTCTATTATAACACAAGATAAGAGTGACTGACATATATTCAGTATCTCTGTATATACATACTTTAAACTCTCAGCAATGAGAAACAGGTATTAGAGCCACTTTACAAATGATGAAGTGTCTTCTTAAGGTAACAACCTGAACTTAGTAGCTCTGTTTCAGTGTCAGCTGTACTTTCCTATGTTGTACTGTTTTGAACTGAAAGAAGGTGAAAATATTTGGAATACCAGATTGGAAAGGGGTGGTTAGATAGGCAAATTCACCCAAATTCAAGGAAAGTGGCTTGTCTTAGGGTTTCTACTGCTGAGATGAAACAGTGACCAGGATCGACTTGAGGAAGAAAGGGTTTATTTGGCTTACTCATCCTTATCACTGTTTATATCAAAAGAAGTCAGGACAGGAGGAATCTGCAGACAGGAGCTGATGCAGGGATCATGAAGAAGTGCTGCTTACTGGCTTGCTCCTTGTGGCCTGCTCAGCCTGCTTTCTTATAGAACCCAGGACCACCAGTGCAGGGATGGCCCCGCCCACAGTGGGCTGGGCACTTCCACATCAATCACTGATTAAGAAAATGCCTTATAGGTTTGCCTACAGCCCAATCTCGTAGAGGCGTTTTCTAAACTGAGGCTCCCTCAGTGAGCCTAGCTTGTGTCAAGTTACATAAAACTAGCTAACACTCTAATAAAATGTTCAATTTAGGAAATGAAGAATGAGATATCACTAAACTTTAGACCCAGTTTTCATTTATCTTGTGGGTAGTGTATAGCACTTCAAATTCAACTCAGTTCAAAAAGAAATAGGTAGCTTCTCCCACTTCCATCCAGTTACTTAAACCAAACACTTCTTCCGGCAGCTCACAACTGTGTGTAACTCCAGCTCCAGGACCTGATACCCCCACACCAATGCATATAGATGTTTTTTTAAAGATGGAAATAAGCTTGTAACTTGTCTTTTTGCCTGCAGTCTTTTCTTCCAATTTGTTCTCCACTTTACTTACTGCCAAAATGCTTTTGTAAAATGTCAATCTGACCAAAATACACTCCACCTGAAATCAGTAGTCCTTATTGTTTGTCTACAGGAAATGAATTAAGCCAGGCATGGTGACATGCCTTTAATCCCAGCACTCCAGAAGCAGATGAATCACTTAAGTTTGATGCCAACCTGATTTGCATAGAGAGTTCTGGGACAGCAAGGGCTTTATCGTGAGACCCTATCTAAAATAAAAGCAATATAAACTAAGCTGCTTACCAACGGAATGCTGTTTTGCATGAGAGCTTTGCATACCTCTTCCTTGGTCTAGAGTGCCTCCTTGCCTCACCTTCATACGACCTGGTAAATTCAGCCATCCTTCAAAATCTTTATAATGGAGCTCCAGACATGGCTCAATCTAGATATAACGTATATGCTGAGCAAGTATGAGGGTCTGAGTGACCCTAGCACCCAGGTGAAAAACATACCTGTGTATGCACAAGTGCACATCCCTATGGGCTACCCCCTTTGACCTAAAGAACCTCCTGTATATAGGGTCTCTCTATACACCCTTGTGATAAGTGAAACACTTTGAACATCCGCGTGGGTGCCTTTTGCTTTCTCTTGGCTGTGAACCTCTAGAAAGGGAGATGTTTTTAGTGTTCAATCTCACATTTACCCTTCAATCCTGCCCCACAGGACATACTCAGCAGACAAGAATGAGTGAAGGAAATCCTGTGGGCTCCAGTCAGACTCACTTAAGTTTGCGTTCCATAGCTGGACAGCAGGTGGCACTAAAAGGCCACGGAACAAATTTTTCCCTCAGCAATATTTTTGTCCCAACCTTGTCTGACTTTGGTCTGATCCTAGAAACCACTATGTCATTAAAGGGAAAAATCTGACTTCTCCCTCTGCCAAATAGCAAAGCTTGCAAAAAGATTCCGCAGCTCGATCTCCCAGAGAAGGGAATGAATGAATGTCAGATGCCCAGAGGAAGATGTTTCTCATTTTCTCATACGCTTAGGTTTTCTTTCTTCTTTTCTTCCTTTTAGTATTGTTACAAGAAAACATTATCATGGACAGATCCCTTGTTGTTCCTCCAAAAACAAGGAAGCTAGAGAGTTGCAGAGAAGGCCATTGTGATGTGGGGTGAGGAAGCAGTAGGCACATGGAGCTGCTTATGAGCGAGCAGAGTTGCTCTTCCTCCTCTCTGGACTGTGCAGAATTTCTAGACACCAGGTTTAGAGGAAACATGTGGTTTCGGTTCCTGTTTCTCAGGAAACAGTGGAGCCGTGGACACCCTTGTCAAATAGGCACTTTAGGAGCCTCAGGCTAAACTTTCCCCACCTGAGCTGGCTTTGGTTACAAGGCAGCTGCCCAAAACTGTTCAGTGGAAAAGCTTTTACCCAGACACCCTAAACAGTCTCCAGATGAGTACAGATTAAAGACTAAGGAGCATTAAAACTGGTGGTGATTTTATTAAGCATTTGTGCACGATCTCAGAGCCATGTGTAACGTTAACCCTATTTCATGATAAACAGAGCTGTTGAAGGTGAAAAAGTTGTAAGCTTGGTTTCACAACGCCAGCCATCATGCCACTGGGCAAGAATTTTAATCTTTCTTTGTGTTTATCTTGTTTTTTGAGACAGGACTCGTGTGGCTCCGAAAGACCTCAAATCTATATGTAGTGAAATCTAGCCTTGATACCCTACCCTCCTGCCTCTCTGCCTTCCAAGTGCTGAGGTTACAGGTGCGAGGTACATGTCATGGAGCCCAGCTTAGAGTTTCTTAAGATTCCAGCTTTGAGAAAGACACATTAGTGTGCGTCTTTGTATCTGTTTGGAGGCAGAGGGAGGTAGATCTCTGAGTTCAAGACCAGCCTGTTCTACATATCTCGTTCTGGGCTATACAGTAAGACTCTGTCTTAAAATCCCAGTTTCCTCATAAACTAACACACATCTTAAAGGGTCATCCTTCAAGCTCGTGTGTTTGTTTGAGACAAGATCTAACACAAGGTTCTCCTGCTTCAGTCTCCTGAATGCTAGGGTTATAGGCATGCACCACCATGCCTCACCTTAAAGGGCTGCCTTATAGCCTTAGAAACTTCAGCTGTCAAAAACTGCACAGTATAGGTGACTCAGTATCATTACCTGACAGCATGGTGGCTTGAAGCACCGCTTTAAGGGATTAAGACCATCAGGAATGTGAGGAGGAATTGAGGAATCTGTTTTGTAAAGCTGAAGGAATAGCTCAATTGGAGAGTGTATACCTCAGATGTGTGAAGTCTGAGTTCACAAAAATAAATAAGCAAGCAAATAAAATATGTTTCTGGCAGCTTTGGGGGGTAACTGTTTGCACAGCATTCTTGATGAATGTGGTGAACTATGGCAGCATAGCATTTATCTGTGAATTCTTTTTTTGTTTTTTCCCTCCCCATATTGGTCCTGAATCTCCTAGACTGTGAGGAAATTCTGTCTGTAAAGAAAGCCAAGAGCATTTTCCCTTAGCTTCTGGAACCTTCTGATGACATTGAGGGTTTTTTGGTTCAGGTTTTTTTCCTAACCACCTCAGGCACTCTGCCACTTTTCTGAAGTGTGAATTGCCTGCTGTCAGCCTGGAGTTCTCACCTCCGCAATCCTGGCTGCAGGCATATTTGCATATTGGATGCTGTGTTCTTTAACCCCCTGAGGTTTCAATCCACTTGGAGAATGTATAAGAGCTGAATACTTTCAAGCCCCTGGATAGTTTCAGCTCCCTCTTATCCAAAAAAACAGAAACCCAACAATAGCTCCATTGACTTTTATGCAAATGGCACTCTTCAAGAAAACACTGGGCTGTTTCCCAGGGCCCCAGAACATACTTAAACATTTGTTTGAGTGGGAGGTGGGGAAAGAGTTCTGTTGAGTCAATGAACATCTGTTAAGAGCTGCTGAGCTGGGTTCCAAGGAAACAGACTATGAGTCTGGTTCTCTCCTGCCAGAGGTACCAACAGAGGCTTACCTTACAAGGGATGCATACCTAAAGTGGCTTTGTACCAGGTCACTTTAGTTATACTGGAACTACATTTCCCAGAATTCCCCTTTTAAAAATATTTTATTATTTTGTGTGTTTGAGTGTTTTGCCGACACATATGTCTGTGTACCACATGCATACCTGGTGCCCAAGGAAGTGGGGAGCCTCCATGTGGATGTTGGGAATCAAACCTGGGTCCTTTCCAAGAGCAAGTGTTCTTAACTAAAGAGCCAACTCAACAGCCCCAGCATGTTGTGAGGCAGAGTTGGCATGGTTACAGTACATATACTTTAATAGCAGTCTGTTGGCTCACCATGCTGATGAAGGACAGCATCCAGGCCTGCAGAAATCTCAGCTCATATCGTTTGCATCCTAGGTCAGATGGCCTTCATCTGTAGAGGGCTCTGGTTTTACTTGCTGGTCACCTGTGTCACCAAGCTTAGAAGCAATGAAAGGAGGGAGTCTAGGGTTCTAGGTTATCATTGTGAGTTCCAGTCATCCTCACAGGTCTCAATTTGCTTTTATAGTTTTGTCCTTCTCTTTTCTGCTTCACATGCAATCTTGCCCCCAGACTGCTAACATTAATAGGCTCAACAGCATATGTGGAGGTGACTGACTTGCTTCCAAAATACACAAAATATAATCCTGAGCTGGACATAGTTTGTACTGAGATAGGAGGATCTTAAAATTGAGGCTAGTTTGAACTACATAATGAGTTCAAAACTAAACATGATCTATATATTAATATCCTGTCATGAAAAACCAAAAGCTAGCAATGTAGCTTAGTGGTTAGAGTACTTGCCTAGAATGCAGATTCCCATGTTGATTCCCAGCAGCACACATACATTCTTTATAATTCCTTATAAAAAAAAATCCTTAAATTTATCTAATCAAGTCTTATAGTCGAGATTTATGGAGTTACTACAAGCCAGAAGACTCCATAGAAAAGGTGATACCTGAGCTACTTCAAAAATTTAAGATGGGAGCCAGAAACATGGCTTAAGAGGTAAAGTACTTGCTGTATACGTTTGACAATGAGTTCAGTCACTGAACATATAGAAATAGGAGAGAATTCCACCATGTGCCATGTTCCTAGACCCCTGCAATAATAGCTATAAGTAAATCATTTTAAAGAGATAAGTGGGAGAGTTGTTTGTATGAAGTCGGGGATAGATGTCTAGTTCACAGCTGGTTTAAGCCAAGCATTGAAAGGGCAGTGGGGAGTCCTCCCTTCAGAAGCAGTGTGTTCTCTGTGAGTCCCGCATACACAGAGTGAGCATCTGTTCTTACCTGTTCTGACAGATCATAGGCCCACTGTCTTCAGTGTGACCTCTTTACACACTGCTCGAATGTACCTTTTCTACTAGACTGAGATTTTCTTCCCATTCCTCTCCAAAGGAAAATACTAGCCTTTCCTCTCTTCTGTGGGTTTACATGGCTGCCCAAGGCCCATTATTCTTGTCCTTAATGAAGCCATCTTTCTTTTCTCATGCTCTATTTGTGGTGGTAGTGGTGCGGAGGAGTATACTGGGGCTTCAGTCCTAGGAAGGGCAATAGCCTCTCTCGTCTTAGATCTCTAAGTTTACCTAGGGTGTCCACATTCATTATGTGGGGCTCTTTAAGGGGCAAGAGGAAGGTACTCTATAGCTATTACTTTCTTTTTTAAAAAATAATATATTTAGTTTTATGTGCATCGATATGAGGGTGTGAAAACCCCTGGAACTGGAGTTATAGTCAGTTGTGAACTGCCATGTGTGTGCTGGGAACTGAACCCAGGGCCTTTGGAAGAAGAGCCAGTGCTCTTACCACTGAGCCATCTCTTCAGCCCCCACCGATTACTTTTCAGCCATCCTTGTAGGAAGGACAGGGGGTCAGTTACCTGTTTCTACGTGTATTCTAAACCGTGATTAAAATCCTGTTGAGTAGCTATGCAGTGACGGGGTGTTTCCAGAATGCAGAATGTTCTCAGCATAACTAAGGAGTCAGGAGAACAGAACATGGTATTTTGGAAAGCCTATGTCCTACTACTTTACATATGAATTTTTTAACTCAAAAAAGATCTCATTATACATATTCTGTACCATACTTTCCTCAATTAATATATCCAAAAATATTTTCTTACAGCCAGAACATTTGGTTCTCCCCCATTTTTAATGGGGTATGTGTGTGATGTGACTACCACAGAGATAGCTGTATGTACTGAAATGTAATTAACCATTGCCACACCAATGGATATTTTTTCTGGTTTAAAAAAGTACATTTATAGAGACCTTCTCTCCGAATCAATAGATTTGTCTTTTATTATTTCCATCTGTGTGTGTGAGTGTAGCGCCCAGAGAGTCCAGAGGCAATGAGTTTGCCTGAAAACGTGGAGCTACAGGTGGTTGTGAGCTGTCCAGTGTTGTGTGGGGAACAAACTTGGTTCCTCTTAACTGCTGAGCCGTCTGTTCATCCCTCTGTCTTTCTTTTTGCTATTACAAGATTTTTGTGAATATATTATGTGTGCATCTTTTTTTAATGGCATCAATTAGCCCAAGCTATGTAGCCAAGGATGACCTTGATCTTATGATCCACTGGCCCTCACCTCTCAAGTATTGAGATTACAGATAAGAATCACCTAGTTCCGTGTGTGCAGGGTCTCACTGGCTGGCCTAGAAATCACTATGTATACCAGGCTGGCCTCAAACTCACAGAGCTCCAGAATGTGGAGATTAAAGCTATATACTAAAACACCCGCATACACAGACTGTTTCTGAAAACACTGAGTTCATTTCTAATCCTTAAGCCCTTCCTATCCACCAGTTTAGAATGATTTGAGTGTCTAAGTTTGTAACTTGGTGATAAAACACTTGTCTAATATGCATGAGGCCTTCGTTTTGATCCCAGCCACCAAAAAAAAAAAAAAAAAAAGGAGAGGAGTGGGGGTGGGGGAGGTGTTTGGGTGTTTGGTTTATCCTTGAGAAGCTGCTGCTCCCTAAATAGCATTTGATAGCCTTCCTGAGGATCACTCTGGAAGAGGTGTTTGGGCCTGACTATGCCTTTGACAGCTCAAAGTGCCTCTTTTTGTTGGTGTGTTCTTTTGTTTGAGACAACGTTTTGCTATGTAGTCCAGGCAGGCCTCAAATTTGCAGTGATACTCCTGCTTCAGCCTCCCTAGTGCTGGGATTATAGGTGCATGCCATCATGTCTGGCAGTCCATCTTGATTAAACACCAAGGGAACATAGCATGTAGCAGGTGGCTTCTTTCTGTTCTGTGGCCCCACTTTAGGACCCTTGCCCAGATGTTAACTTCCGCCTGAGCAATGTTCTCTTTTCTTCTGTGGAGTTATTTTTCCACTCTTTTCTCTGCTCCAAGGTCCCTTCTTTCAGTGAGCCTGCTATAATCCGTCAAAGGAGGTCAGATCTTTGGCTATCGAATTTTTCTTTTGTGACTTGTACCTTATCGTGTGTGTGCACATGCACTCACAAGTACGTGCAGATGTGGGTGTGTTCTATGGCACCTGTTTAAACATCAGAAAGTTAAACAACTTTTCTGGTGTTGATTCTTTACATGGGTTGTCAGGCTTGTGGAGCAAGCACTTTACCCCTTGAGCCATTTTAGCCACCCTCTTCCAGATGTTATTCCATACAGAGAGAAATCTTCTGCATTTTAGTGTGTGCCAGGCACTGATCTAACACACTGTAGGAGTAAGTCAGTTAGGCACGTACTTTAAGAACTCTGGAGACAGAGGCAGGTCTATCTCTGTGAATTTGAGGCCAGCCAGGGCTACATTAATGAGAGCCCTCCCCATCCCAAGAAATAAAGAGAAAAAAGAAAGAAGAAAATTAAATGATGATCATGTAGTTCTTTCTCATAGCTACCTCTTCAGGTAAAACTGTTACCTTCCAAAGCTAATGTCAGAGCTGAACCCAAACCTAGTCCCAGATTCATGTTGTGAATGATTGTGATAATTTGCCTCTGATGCTTTTCCTTTGGACTGTATGCATATATGACTTATTAGACGTGGATATGAGTCTGAAAATGAGCAAAGGTGACTTGGTATACCAGACTACCTAAGTGACCTCACTGAGTCATGAAAAAACACCTTAGAGTCTCTGCTTTAAGGATTCAGGATAGGCAGAGAGAGATGGGATTGTGAGTTTGATTATACTGCTTACATTGCATTGTCTGATACCTAGCACCTTTCCTATTTCAATGAATTTGTTTCTGAGTCTTTGTAGTCTCATAACTAATACACACAAGCCTGGAGTTTTACAGGGATCTTGGGGCAGAGGCCTCTTGACTAGGGTAGTTCCCAGGGTCCTTTAGTTGCACACAAAGGTTTGTCCCTGGTTCCTGGATTCCCCTGTGTTAGATTTCTGTTGCTGTGACAAAACACCATAACCAAAAACAACTTGAAGAGGAAAGAGTTTATTTCAGCTTATAGTATATAGTTTGTCATGCAGGGAACTCAAGGCAGAAACCTAGAGGCAGGAACTAAAGCAGAGACCACAGAGGAATGCTGCCTACTGGCTTTCTCTGCCTGGCTTGCTCAGCCTGCTTTATTTGTTTGTTTGTTTATGGAGGCAGGGTTTCTCTGTGTAGCCATGGCTGTCCTAGAAACTGGCTCTAAACCTCAAACTTGGAGAATTCCACCTGCTTCTGTGTGTCCTCCTGAGCTCTGGGATTAAAGGCATGTACTATTCAGCCTGCTTATTATACAACCCGATTCCTTGTTTACAGGGATGACACGGCCTCCAGTGTGCCTTCCCACATAACCATTAATGAAGAAAATGTTCCACAGGCTGGCAACAGGCCAGAAAGGCCAATCGTATGGAGGCATTTTTCTCAACTGAGGCATCCTCTTCTCAAGATTGTGTCAAGTTGACAAACAATGACTGACTTCCACTCCTTGGCATGCTGTCTTTCTGTGGGTTGTGAAATCACGATTAGCCTGTCTTTGCTATTCTTCAGCTACCAACCCCCCAAGAGTGAATTTTTCTGTTGTGTATAGCTTCCCAGTGTCTCACATCTTTTTTTTAACTTTATAGATAGATCATGGCCCTGAGGGCATGTGGCTTGATCATCTTCCGAAGACACCTTATTCCCAAGGTGGACAACAGTACAATTGAATTTCTGCTGCTGCAGGCATCAGATGGCATTCATCACTGGACTCCTCCCAAAGGTGGGGGAACAGCCGGGTTGTTTTTTTGTGGGGAGTGCCAAGCTTGGCTCAGGAATCCACCCTGCCAGGCCCCCTACAAGCCTTATTTTTCAGTGACTGTATATCGGGAAGAGGTGGCAGAGGCAGAAGCACTTAGTCCTTTCTCTGTGTAAGGCCTCCAGGCCAGCTCAGAGCTAGAAATAGGATTCTGTGACTGACCCAAGGCAGACATAGCATCTGGTGTTTTTATATCACTCGCCTGTGCTCTAGCCCATGAATGACTTGACAGGAGAAGAACCACTGGGCTGGGGACTGGAAATGTTGAAGTTGAGTAATGACTGGGCTGTGTGCCCACCTTTCTGGGCTGAGTGCTTCATCTATTAAAGTAGAGGTTGACTTTAAAATCATAAGTTTTCTTCCTGCCCCTTTTTCTGATTTCATTTGATCAAGTTCCTTTGCTTCTTTGTTTAGTGCTCCCTTCATTAGGGTTTTCTTATGTGGACCACATGTCCCGGGAGTATGACTCCTGGAGGGGTCAGAAGCACAGAGGAGCTGGGTCTCCGGACCGTAGGTCACCTACACATTCTGGCAGGAATGGAAGGGTAACAGTAACAGGGTCCTTTCAGCACAAGAGGTTATGAAGATCATAGAGCCCTTGGGGTTGTAGCCTCAGCAGCCACCTTTGCCCTGGGTTCCTCACTTATAACCAAGGATAGAGCTAGTCAGGCCTTCAGGAGACAGAACAGTAAAGACCAGTGGCCTGGAGCCTTAGACATGGCCAAGATGTGTTTGTAAGTAGGTTATTTTTCATCCACCAGCATTCTGGATGCTGTCTTAAGGGTATAGAAGATTCTTTTGGATGTTTCTAAAAGAGAAGGCAAACTACATAGGCAGAAGTAACCTGAGTGTCCCTTCCTCATGGCAGTAATCCTCATGCTGCCAGGTAGTTAGCAGCGGCACACGCCTTTAGTCCTAACACTTGGGAGGCAGAAGCAGGCGCATCTCTAAGTTCAAGGCCAGCCTGAACTGCAGATTGAGTTCCAGGACAGCCAGAGAAACTCTGACTTAAAAAAAAAAAAAGAAAAGAAAAAAAATTTCTCATGCTTATATTAGAATTATCCTTATCCAACTCTGCTTGAGACGGGGGTGGGGTGGAGTGATGAAGCCACGCTTGACTGAGGCCATTAGGATGGTCCCAGTGAGCAAGGTCAGACTGGCTCTGGCAGTTGCTGGGATGAAGACCCAGGGTAAACAGCTCCAGAGAAGACAAAAACAGCATAGGCTAGGGAGGCCCAGACAGAGCTGAGATTGGGAGAATACAAACCAGAGAAGAAATGTTCACACATTTGAGTTGCACAAGGAAGAACAAGGTAAAAGAGGTGTCCCAAATACTGTAAATAAGAATATTCACACTCTTCTCCTGATCACCTCGTCACACGAGGAGATGTCAAAACCCTCTCCTAGTCAGTTCTTTCTTTACCCTGCTAGTGTTAGGAGCAGCAAACTGAATAGGTATTCCTGGGTGTGTGTGTGTGTGCGCTCTGACTCGAAGACAGCTGGGGGAGGCTTCCTAGTAAATGTCTCCTGTCACCACCAGTGTCCTCCTACTTTCCCTCAGTACATTATCAGTGTGTCTTTGTGCACACTATGGGAAGCAGTGTGCAGAAAACTTTCCCCAGGAATGGGAGCTAGATGGATTGCTTAAGCACTAAGTTCCTATTTTCCATTCTGCTGTCTCTAGGCTCCCGTGCAGACCCCTGGGAAGTAGAACACCCAGTTTATAGCCCCACCTCCAGGCCAAGAAGGGAACAGCTATCCGTCCTGCTCCCTATGATCAGTCCTGCTCCCTGTGATCAGTCCTGCTCCCTGTGAGCTCCTGAGCCTGGAGAGGCCCCATCAATAACTTGCCAGAGCCAGGAGTAGATACAGGTTACCAGAACCCTCTCATTGCTTCTGGGCCCTTCTGGGACAGTAAGAATTTGTGGGAAAGGCCTAGGGGTAAAGCTAGGGGCCACCATGGTCTGCAGAGCTTCAAGTTCTGCTGCAACAGTTTCTTGGCAGCTGTCTGCTTGGATTTGGGTCTTGCCAACAAATTTTCTTAGAACTGGCTCTTGGCTTGTCCTTAGTCTTAAGTTCCCATCAGGACTTTCCCTGTGAATCTGGAATCTGGCCTTGCTCAGTTAGAAAGATGAAAACAATTTGAAAAGGCCTTGATGGCTACTTGGAAACAGCTGCTGGTGCAGCAGTGCAGGGCCTGTGCCTACTAACTGTGGAGGGTTGAGCCCCCACTCTGCCAAGAGAGTCCCCCTTTGGAAAAATTACTTTAAGATCTCTAAGGGGAAAGCAGTCCCTGCAAAAAATAGAGGGGGAGAAGCTAAAAGATTAGGAAGGCAGAGATCCAAGGAAAGCCATCTCAACACCTGAAGGCAGTAAGTATCCTGGGATGAGGCTGTAGCTCAGACGTGGATCGTTTACCCCCTGAACACATAGCCCCATAGTTAGCACAGCAAAATCTGGAAGAAGCGTCTAAACCTGACCTTCTGGACACATTTGTTTCACTCCACAAAGATAGAATAGGAAGAAGGGATTTATTTCTCAGACCTTGAGAACCAGACACTGTCTGCCTTGTAGCTCTTAGGCATATTAGGATAGTGACCATCTCCAGACTTCCTTTAGCCCAGGAACTCCTAGGAAAGTCACCGAAGACCCTATCTTTATATCATCTGTCCTGGAAAAATCCAGCTTCTGCTAGTATTGAAGATCTCTTCTTTACTTTCTTCTAACCAGGCCATGTGGACTCAGGAGAGAATGACTTAGAAACAGCCCTGCGAGAGACTCAGGAGGAAACAGGCATAGATGCAAGCCAATTGACCATCATTGAAGGCTTCAGAAGGGAGCTCAATTATGTGGCCAGGCAGAAGCCTAAAACAGTCATTTACTGGCTGGCAGAAGTGAAAGACTACGATGTAGAGATCTGCCTCTCCCAGGAGCATCAAGCTTACCGCTGGCTAGGGCTGGATGAGGCCTGCCAGTTGGCTCAGTTCAAGGAGATGAAAGCAACACTCCAAGAAGGACACCAGTTTCTCTGCTCCACAACGGCCTGAACTGACCAGGACAAATGCTTCCATTGCATCCTTAATGGGTTTTCGAGATGAACCCACCCTTCCATCCAGGGAAGGATGTGCAGGTCTTTGGCTTGTTACAACCAAGAGCAGATAGGTTAGTGAAATTAAAATTAACTCGGCACTCTCAGGTGACAGCACAGCAAGGAAGCCCTGTATTCAATCCCTAGCGTAGAAAATAATTACTTTAAAAATAAGAGCAAGCAAAGATTTTAGCTAAGTTAAAAAGCAAAGGAGGGATACAGTTTTAAAATGCCAGCCCTGAAGCATATCTTTGTCATTTATAAATAAACTTCAAGAAACTTACATGCCCTTTTAACCTGTGTTTCTTTCTTGGACTCATGCCATTGGTTGGGGTAAAAAAAATTGAAGTGAGTCAGCGCTTTAGATTTAACCAAAGGGAATCCTTAGACCATTTGGCCATTCTGATTTGTGTAAACCATAGGAAACCCTGTATGTCCAAACACTATACCCCAAAAAGCTAAGGGCTAGAGGATGAGACCTGAAGAAACTCAGCACATCTAGGGTAACCCCTCTGCTTCTGCAACCCTGTGCAGCTCTGCCCCCACAAACAGACCCACAGAGTTGGAATTTCCAAGCCATAGAACTGGAGTGCAGAAATTGAGCATTTTATTCAGATATCTCTCCAGCACCCACATATTTTGTAGGTGCATAGGGAATGTTTCAGATCCAAACCTTTGGACTGCCTGGGCCAAAACAGAGAGGTGGGAAACAGGCAACTCTCGATCATCAGGTTAGTAGCTCTGAACCCTCACCTTTTATCCTGGGCTGTCTCCCAGAGTAATGAGCCTGATCAGCATGATTGAAGTAGAGAATGAGTCATCCCCAAATCCACAGGCCCTGCATAGGTCACATCATTAACCTCTGCTCACCACACAGAACTGCCTTCCCCATGTTCAGCAGATTTAGCACTGCCGTGTCTTCCTAGCCTCTGCCTATTGGCTTTCTCTGCAACGCCACTGTAAGACCCCGAGGTGCATGAGTTTGGTTTCAGCCTTCTGTTGTTTTGCTACTCTGGCTCAAGGAATGCTGAGGCAGGCGTTAGATCTTAGAGCCCTTCCAGAAGCTGCTAGCAGCCAGGTTCATGTGGATTTTATTAAAGGGCTGTTGCCCAATGAAGTGCAGAAGATTGGAGGGGAAGGGGCATTGGCAAAGGTCAACATGGATTACAAGAGTCAAGAACAGCCACCCCAAAGAAAGGAGAACAGTCACCCGGTCTTAAGCAGGCTTCCAGATGTTTCCAGTCACTGATTCTCCGTAGACAGGGTAGTACTAGTGAACAGATCTTGGAGCACAGCCAAAGACCTAAATGGTTTGTTCCTTGCCCCTTTGAGCAGCACTCTCCAAAGGACGCCTGCTGCAGGAAGTTTTTGGAGCTTAATGTTCTCTTCCAGGCCAGCAGGGACCACATCCCACTGATTTAATAAATGCCTGCTGGGCAGTGGTGCCAAACCACAGGCAGGCTGCCTCCTAACAAGGACTGGCCAGTCTGCCCTGTGCTCTTAGAACGGGAGGCGGGAGGCCGAAAATTCTAAAACCTCATACATCAAAGTTGGAAGGGACTGAAAGTGACCTGATTTTGCTGTTCATTTTAATTGCATGGGAAACTTTATGAGGGGTGACACGGTGTCATACACCTGTAGAGGCTCAGCACTTTAAGGGCTGAGGCAGGAGCATTGCTGAGAGTGCAAGACCAGCCTGAGCTACTAGAAACAAAAAGACTGGAGATGTGGCTCAGTGGTTAAGAGCACTGAGTGAGTGCTCTTCCAGAGTTCAATTCCCAGCAACCACATGGTGGCTTACAACCATCTGTAATGGGATCTGATGCCTTTTTCTGGTGTGTCTGAAGACAGCTACAGTGAACTCATATAAATAAATCTTAAAAAAATAAATAAAGCACTGCTTGCTTTTCCCGAGAACATAGGTTTGAGCACCTACGTTGGTGGCTCACAACCATCTGTAATTCCAGTTCCAAAGGATCCGATGTCCTCTTCTGGACATGGTACATAGACATCCATATAGGCAAAATGCCTGTACACATAAAAAAAATTTTTTTTGAGACAGGATTTCTCTGTGTAACCCTGGCTATTCTGGAACTCATTATGTAGACCAGGCTGGCTTTGAATTTACAGAGATTTAATCCCAAGAGCTGGGATTAAAGGTACAGGGCCACCATTGCCCGGCAATTTTTTTTAATCTTGAAGGAAGGAAGGAAGGAAGGAAGGAAGGAAGGAAGGAAGGAAAATAGAAGCAGCAGACAGAGTAAGGAGAACCTGGAGAGGAAGAAAGAAAGTCAGTGGCCCTTGGTCTTGGAAGTTGTCTGTATGTGGGAAGCTTTGAGGCTAAGGTGCCACAGGGAAAACCCTTTAGAATATCTTATTTAAAGCCACTGAGATGGCTCAGTGTTAAAAGTGCTTGCTCTGTATGCCTAACAACCTGAGTTTGATCCCCAGATTCCAGAGGGCAGAAGAAAACCGATTCCTAAAACTGGTCCTCTGCCGTCTCCACACATGCGGTGGCACACCCATGCCGACACTCATAATCTCACCATTGTCAATTAGAATATCTTACAGTTTGGGAGACATTCTTCTGGTTCTTACAGAGTGCTCCATTAAAATGTAGATATAGAGGGCTGGAGAGGTGGCTTAGAGGGTAAGAGCACTTTTTGCTCTTGCAAAGGACCTGAGTTCCATTCCCAGCACTTACATGGGTTATCTAATGCCCTCTTCTGACTGCCACAGACACCAGGCACACATTTGATATGCACCTGGTGCGCGTATATACATACAGGCAAAACACTCAAATACATAAAAATTAAAATAAACACAGGTACAATCAGTCATGGCAATATTTATTTATAATCTTACAAGTGGCCTCTCCTTGGCTTCTTACAATGCCAAGCTTCAGCTGCTCTTCATAACTCCTTCATCCCTTAAAGCCTGTGTGCTGACCCCCAAGAAACGATTCTAAGAAGATTGTCTCAATGATGTTGGTCTCTTCACACAACTGGTTCTTCAGCACAAGCTGACCAGAATCACAAATTCCTAATTCTAAAGATCAAATGGCCCCCATGGGGTCTTTTAGGAACTCTCAAACTTCCCTCTGTAATTTTACAAGCCAGACCTTAACCATCTGCCCTGCTCTCAGGACCGTCTTCTAAGTTCCCATATGCCTTAGGATTACTATTGTAATGATGAAACGCCACGACCAAAAACCAGTTGTGGATCAAGGGTTTATCTGGCTTTACACTTCCACATTGCAGTCTATTACTGAAGGGAGCCAGGACAAGAACTCACACAATGGGAACCTGAAGGCTGGATGGAACTGATGTGGAGATCATGGAGGGGTGCTGCTTACTGGCTTGCTCATCTTTCTTGTAGAATCCAGCCTGTCCCCTTCAATCATTAATTAAGAAAATGCCCTAGGGCTGGAGAGCTGGCTCAGCAGTTAAGAGCACTGGATGCTCTTGCAGAGGATCCAAGTTCAATTCCCAGCAATCACATGGCAGCTCACAACTGTCTGTTAACTACAAGAATTGACACCCTAACACAAACATACATACAGGCAGAACACCAATGCACATAAAAGCAAACAAAGAAAACGCCCTACAGCTCCATCTTATAGAGGCTTTTCCCCTATCGCAGTCCACTCCTCTCAGATAACTCTAGCATGTGTCAAGTTGACATAAACTTAGCCAGCACACCAGAATAGCTCATTAAGCTCTGAACACACAATGACTTTTCTGGCCCAAAGTTCCGAAGTCTTCCACATGTATCAGTAGAGAAATGGACAGTCTTCCCTAATGTCTCAAGAGAGCTTGGTTTGGGGATAGAGCTTCAAAGAGGTTCATCCTCTCTTTGAGAAATCCTTAATCACCTTTGCCAAGTCTAGGACTCCGAAAATCCTGCCTCCTTCAAAAGCTTCCCTAAGATGCTCAAAGATCTCTGCGCTCCATTTCTCTTAAGCTACTTTCTCGTCTTAAACTCATGTTGCCTATTAGGAAGCTGCTTCTTTCTGATCTCTGTCTTGTTAGGATGTCCCGCTATTAGCTCAGGGATGCCCCAGACTCTCTTCCAATACGTCCAGTCCACTTAGCCTCTGGCCCTGGCTGTTTCCTCCCTCCCTCTCTCATATATTCTGTGTCTTGAGACATACACTGAAAACACCATCATTGTGAGGCATAGGCATAGGGCTGTGAGAAGGACTGTGGCTCAGTGGTGTCTGGAGAGATATCTGCTCTGTCGCTCTTTTGATATGTGATTTTTGGAAGTCTCAGACTCTCCAGCCCCATTTTCCTTGTGCACTGGGGCATGACTCTTGGAACAAACACAAGCCTGGGAGACTAAAGTCAACATGGCTGTTCCTGAAATCGGATTGCTATGGTGCTCCTTTATGGGACCCTAGCTCATGGAATGTTGCTGCCAACATTCAGGGTAGGTCTTCCCTGAGTTTAAACCTCTCTAATAAAAATGCCTTCACAGACAAGCCCAGAGCTCTGTTTCCTAGGTAATTCCAATCCAATCAAGTAGACAAAGAAGATTAACACATTCACACGCACACACACACACACACACACACACACACACACGTGCACACTCGTGTATATCACTTTAATAATCGTTGACTTAGCGTGGTGATATAAGTATATCATATAGACGTTCAGCTTTTCAGCGTGTTTGAAATTTTCTCATGCGCAATCTTGGGAAGCCTCGTGATTATAGATCCAGCTCATCAGAAGAAGTGAGGCAAGAGGGTCACTTTAGCCTAAGAGTTGGCGGTCCACCTGGATAACGTTGCTTGACTCTGATCTTTTGAATGCCAGAGGGAGTGGCAGGGGGCAGGGGTGGAGGTGGGGGAGGCGGAGGCAGTTGGATCGTTGTGAGTTCTGGGCCAGCCTGGCCTACAGAGTGAGTTCTATTATGAAATGGTTAACTCTAGCTAATCAACATATACCTCACTTTGTTGCCATTGTTCATTCTCTTAACACAGTCTACACAGTGATGGGGTACAGCTCTATTGATAGAGTGCTAACCACACATGTACTGGGTATGGCAAGGTCCTCTTTAATCCCAACACTCAGGTAGATGCAGGCAGATCTCTGTCGGTTCGTAAGTTTATCTGGCAATTTGTAAAATAAGTTTTGGGAAAAAATGCTTCTGGGTGGGGAAACAAAGAATAATAATTGCCCTTTTATTTCTATTTTATGAATTTTCCAAGTTTTCTAAAATGATATTACCTTGGAAAAAAAAATCACAGCTTTTAAATCATTTTATTTCTATTTATTGTCCTGTTAGTAAAAGGCATGTTTTGTTTATTTTTGTTTTGATTCTTATTTTTTAAAAATCAAAATTTTTTAAAATTTAGATTTATGTAATTTCATGCGTATGAGTGTTTTGTCTGAATGTATGTGCACCTCCTGTGTGCAGTGCTCAAGAAGGCCAGAAGGGGGCATTGGATCTCCTGGAAGTGGAATTCAGAAGGTTGTGAGCTCCATGTGGGTGGGAAATTAGGTCCTCTGGAAGAGCAGTCAGTGGTCTTAACCACTGAGCATCTCTAGCCTTTGTTCATTTGGCTTTTTGAGCCGGAATCTTAAGTATGTAGCCCAAGTTGCCCTCAAATACACAATCCTCCTGCCTCAGTTTCCTGGTGCTGGAAGTACAGACCTGTAACACCACATCCAGCTTAAAAGACATATTTTTGAAAAGGGATTTTGTTCCTGTAAAATACAAAACATATCAAAACTTTTTTGGGTGTGAACAGAAAATATTCAAAGACTAGCAAAATAGTTTGTGAGCAGATGTAGTTTTTAACAGTATGGAATTTCAAAGGGCTGAGAAACAGGAAAACAAGGGCCAAAGACAATGGAAGATGTCTTTCAATTACAAAGGACATTTGGCTGGGGCTGTGGTGGTGCACACCTTTGATCTCAGCACTCAGGAGGCAGAGGCAGGTAGCTCTCTGTGAGTTCTAAGCCAGCCTGGTCTACAAAGGAGTTCCAGGACAGTCAGGGCTGTCTTGAAAAACAAAAACAAAAACAAAACAAAGAAAAAAACAAAAAATAAAAAGAGAGAAAGGAATGTTCAAGTCAGTGATTCCTTCTTTGACATCAGAATTTCATGCATAAACAGTGGGTATGATGTGTTGACAATAAAGGTAAAATAATAACAGGTGGAATAGGCTGGCCCCAGATTCCTAGTTTCTGCTTATTCTGATAAACAGAGTCTCACTCTGTACTCAGGCCGACCTTGGATTTGAGGGGATCCTTTTGCCTTGGTATCCTGAGTGCTGGGATTCGTGGCATATGCCACCACACCTGGATGAGAGGCTTTAAAAATAAAAACAACTGAGACAAAATTTATATATAGCAGAGTAGAGTACATTTTTTCTGAGACAGAGAAGATCTCATTACAAAGCAGTGGCTGTCTTGAAACTCTCTCTGTAGACTGGGTGGCCTTGAACTCACAGAGATCCACTTGCCTCTACCTTCCAAATGCTGGGATCAGAGGCGAGCGCCACCACACTGGGCAGTACATCGTTTTGAAAAGGTAAAACTTAGTAGTTCTTCTTTATTCACAAGGCTGTGTAATTATCAGCACCACAACCTAATTTTAGGATTCTCAACCCTCAAAAAAGAAACCGTCATACCTCTTAGCGATCCTTCCCATTTCCTCTTGGCCACCACTTACCCCACTTTCTGCATAATCTTCCCATCCCCAGCATTTCACCTAACTGGAATCCTGCAGTCTGGCATGGGGGTGCACACCTGTAACCCCAGCACTTGGGAGGCTGCAGGTGAGAGAAGCAGGGTTCAAGGTCGTCCTGAGCAGCCGGAAAGTCCAAGATCAGCCTGGGCGACTTGAAACCCCATCTCAGAACAGCAGAGAGTAAGTATGTACGGTGAACCAGACATTTGTGGCTTTTGTGTCTTGCTTCTTTCACTTAGCACGTTCTCAAGGTTTGCCCCTGTCATTTCCTCCTTCCACTGTTAGGATGATAGCGTTGTTGAATATAACAACCCTGTCTTGAAAAAAGAAAAAAAAAAAAAAACAAGAAAAGAAAGAAATAGAACTCGTATATCATATGAAACACCCAATTTAAAGCGTACACTTGAAGGACTTTAGTATATTAATAGAGTTGTGGGATTATAATTTTAGAACATTTTAATCACCCCTTAAAAAGAAAAAAAGAAAAAAAAAAAAAAAACAAAGAACAAAACCAACCAAACCAATAAAACCAAACCCATAACCATCAGCAAACAAGCTATTTCTCAAGACCGTAGGCAACCCACACTCTGCCCTCAGTCCCTTACAGACTCGCCTGTTCTGGACATGCCATGTAGTGGACTTATATAACATGTAGTCTTTTGTAACCAGCGTTTTCAGGGATAATTCATTTTGTAGCAAGCATTAGTACTTCATACTACATAGTTTCAATATTCCATATTGAGTTGACCCAATTTGAGTTGTTCCTACTTTTTTAAAATTTTTTAGCTATTATTAAAAATGCTTCAAGTTCTGTGGATACACTTTTATTTCCTTGAATATAATTATACGTAGAACTCCAGTGGTAGGTGGTAGCTACGGGTCTAGCCTTTGAGGTACTAGACTGTTTTCTGTTTGTTTTTGCTTTTCCAGACAACCCTGGCTGTCCTGGAACTCACTTTCTAGACCAAGTTGGCCTTGAACTCACAGAGATCCACTTGCTCCTGCCTCCTGAGTGCTGGGATCAAAGGTGTGCATTACCATCACCTGGCCACAAGTCTGGTTTTAAAATGGCTGTACTTCTTACAGGTCAACCAGAGAAGTTTGAGGGCTGGGATATCTACACAGCCTCTCCAACATCTGTTATATCTGATGATGATGGTGGTGGTGGTGGTGATTCGCACCCTAGTGAGGATGAAGTGGAATCTCAGTAATTTTATCCTTGTTGCTCTGGTGGAATACCATTTTGAATATCTTTTCATATGTTTATCAGTAATGATCAGGTCTTCAGGCTTGGTGGCAAATATCTTTACCCACTGAGCCATCCTTCCAGTCGTTTCGCTTTCTTAAGAATGTATTTTAAAGCACAGAATGTTACAATTTAATAAAGTTAAATTGGTGTATTGTTTTCTTTTGTTGACTATATTCATAGTATCTTAAGCGTGTGATCTAAGGCGGTGGAGATTTGCACATATAATTTTTCCAGTACTAGGGATTGAATCCAGGTCCTCATCTATGCTGGAAAATGGTCTGCCATGCAGACACGTCCCCAGCCCTCATTTGACTTAGGTTGGAGAGGAGGTTTTGCTAAATTGCCCAGACTGACTGTGAACTCACTGTAACCCAGGCCCTTTGTGATCTACTGCCTTCTCTTAAGTAGCTGAGATTGCCTTCAGCTGCAGGACCAGCTCTTCTGGGAGTTCAAAGTCTTAGTTGCACTTGGGTCAGTGATGCATTTTGAATTAATTTTTTATGTGATAGGAAGTAGAGGATCCAACAACAATCACACTTTGTGGGTATTCTGCTGTTGTGGTACCAACTGTTAAAAAGATGATTCCTGATCTTGCCAGGCAGGGGTGGTGGCCCACCCCTTTAATCTCAGTGCCCTGGAGGCAGAAGCAGGTGGATATCTGGGAGATTGAAGCCAGCCTGATCAACATAACAAGTTCCAGGACAGCCAGAGCTACCAAATAGATTCTGTCGGGGGGGGGGGGGGGTTGGGGGGAGAGATTCTTGGGCTCAGCCCATGCCTACTACTCTGTTCATGATGAGCTGTCCACCAAGAAATCAAAACCTTAAAAGTGGAAAATTCTCAATTTCCCAGGAAGCAAACTGGGCTTCTCAGAGGGAGCCACTGACAACCCTGACTTAGGTAGGATAAGTCTGGAGCTGAGTCAGCTCCTGGGACACCTGACCAGGGGGAGATAACAAAGCCAGAGCTGATCTGGTCTCCAAAATTCTTCAAGGTCTCACCAAATATAATGAAAACTAACAGCAGCCAATCAAAATTGCACTAATGTCACTGCTTTGCCCCCTACCAATCACATTAGAGGTTCCCTAACCCTTCTAGAAAATTCCACTAGTCCTGCATAAAAGGGGCCAGAGAGCTGCTTGGGTCATCGCCATTTTGATGAATGGTTGACCCCTGCATGCTGGTGATTTCTGTGGGATTAACACTCTTTGTCTTTACATCTGTGGGTCATCCTTCAGCGATTCTTGGACCCTAACAACAATGCTAAAATATTCTCTGAAAACAGAAAATAAATAGATCTTCAGGGTGTGGTGACACATGTCTTTAATCCCAGTGCGGGAGGGGCATAGGCAGGCAGATCTCTTTAAGGCCACCCTATCCTACAAAGTGAGGTAGGGCTACACAGTGAGACCCTGTTCAAAACAAGCAGATTTCTTTTTAAAATTTGTTTATGTGTGTCTGTGTGAGTGAATTCTATGTGTATGCAGGTGAAGAGGGTATCAGAGTCCTTGGAGCTGAAATTACAAGAAGTAAGTGTGAACCACCTGACATGGGGCTGGGAACCAAACCCCTGTCTTTTGGAAGAGCAGCAAGCACTCAGAACTATTGAGCTATCTCTCCACCCAAACTATTCTCTGGAAAAAAGAAGAAGAAGAAGAAGAAGAAGAAGAAGAAGAGGAGGAGGAGGAGGAGGAGGAGGAGGAGGAAGAGGAGGAGGAGGAGGAGAAGAAAAAGAAGATTCCTGAGCTGGAAGTGTAAGGCGTCTAGTTCAGTGGTAGAATGTTTGATCAGCATAAAAAGCTCAGTAACACACACACACACACACACACACATACACACACACAACACACACACAAATATTGTTTGAAATGTTGTTTGATCACATTTGCGAGGGTTCACTTCTAGATTCTCAAACCCATTCCACTGAACTCATCCCGCTGAAATTGGGATTGTATTGGGTTTTGCCTGTGTGTTCTCCTGTGCATGTGCATCAGGGGAGTGCTTACTGCCTTTAGAGGTCGGAAGGTCAGTCCCCTGGAAGTGGAGTGTCAGATGCTTGTGAACCACCATGTGGCTACTGGGAACTGAACCCAGGTCTTCTAGAAGAGCAGCTGTGGCTCTCAGCCATGGAATCATCACCCTAGCCCCTCATTTTTCAATTAAAAAGATTCTCTCTCTCTCTCTCTCTCTCTCTCTCTCTCTCGTGTGTGTGTGTGTGTGTGTGTGTGTGTGTGTGCGTGCGCGTGTATTCATGGTGGGAGGGGGTTGCACCCATGTAACAACATGTAGCACAGTGCACATGTGGCAGTCAGAGGACAACTTTGTGGAGTCCGTTCTGTTTCCGCCTTTATGTGGTTTCTAGTGATTGCCTATGTCTGGTTTGCAGAGCATACACATACTTTACCCAGTGAGATGACAGCTTATCATTATGGTAGTAATGTCTTTTTGTTTGGTTAGAGTTTTTTTTTCTTTTTTGAGACAGGGTCTTGTTATGTAGCTCTGGCTATCCTGAAACTCACCAGGTAGACCAGCCTCCCAAGAGCTGGGATGAAAGGCATGTGTCACTATGCTCCACAGTATATGCCATCTTGATGCTAGTATCTCATTATCTTTATTATTATTTATTTGTAGTACATATAAAAATTGTAGACCGTGAGTCCTCAAACTGTTCCTTGTCTAGATTGCCTCGGCTATTCTGGGTCCCTTAGATTTCCCTACGAGTTTTTATCTATTTACTTATTTATTTATTGTTGATACTCTCGCTTCGTAGTTCTGGCTGGCTGGGAACTTACTAACCAGCATGGCCTCAAACTCACAGAGACCCACCTGCCTCTGCCTCTCAAGTGCTAGGGCTGCTTAAAGGTAAATACTACCACACCAGGCTTCCTATGAATTTTAGATCAATTGTTGATTTACACAAAGAATTTAGCTGGGATTTTGGTAGGTACTATACTTAATCTGTATGTTAATAAAGTATTGCTATCTTCACAGTTGTAAATATTAACAATTTATGGCCAAATCTTCACTTCTATTTAGGTTGTCTATGTCTTTCAACAATGTGTATAGTTTCCAATGTACAGCTCTACATTTCTTTAGATAATTCCTTTAAAAAATATTTTAAGCCAGGCATAGTAGCTCATGTCTCTAACATCAGCACTTGGGAGGCTGAAGCAGGAGAATTGGTTTGAGATCAGCTTGTGGTACACTATGAAAGCCTGTGTAAAAAAGTAAAAGCCAAATGTAGTAGAGGTGGAGTCAGAGGAGGAGTTAATTCAAGGCCATTCTCAGTTCTATAGTGAATCTGAGGTCTGCCTGGGCCACATGAGACTCTGTCCCAAAAACTTTGAATAACAATTTTAATAGAAAGCAAGTTGAGTTTTGCCTTTGGGTTTTCTGAGAAACGTATACAGAAAAAGCATGATTTAATAAAATAATGTTTTGAGGTGGGCACTCCAATGGCACAGGGGCCATAGAGTTCTATTCTAGTTTCCAAGCAAGGCTTGGGAAAAGTAGGGTCCAGTCATAACCATGAGTGGTCAGGCTTAGAGCACACCTCAACAAAGTATCTGAGAGCAGAGTTTAAATATCGTAGGATTGAAAAGCTAATCACAGGCCCTGGCAAGGAAAGAGCGAGTGTGCGTCCTAAGTGGAACAGACTCAATCCCCCGGTCACAAACTGGACTGAGGCATGATCCAAAAGGACGAGGAAGTTTAGAAAGTGACTGCCATCTCTTTCCAAAGAACAATCATGGACTGACACACCTTTTCTCTCGGCCTGCAGGCAGACACCTGCTAGGTGACCGAGTAAATGCCCGAGGCAGTGGAGAAGGGCGGCTTGCTTACTGGAATGCAGTCGTGGTTTTAGGACAGAGAAGTGGGAAAGCTTCAGTATCTTCTTCAACTGGGGGCCGTCCAGAGGCCAGAGTGGCAACTCCTGGAAGTTTTCCCCCATAACCATCCATCCTATTTCCTGCCAGTACCCAAAGGAATTGCCCATTTGCTCCACGCTATCTCCTTCTCTTAGGGTGAAGAGGTGGCTGACAGACTTACCCCTACCAGGAGGCTTAAGTTTTCCTTTCCTGGGGCACAGAGACTCTGGGAAATCAAAATGTCCTCTTGACCTTGAAAACAATAACTTATGTCTACACCGATCCCACTTGTTGAGGACCTAGTTAGAACAGAAATTCCTGTGCAGGGCTGGAACCTATGGTGCATCCCTCTTGCGGTACAAACTGCACTCTCCAGTCATCTCAGTCTATCGCCTGACCCAATTAAGGGCTGGAGAGTGGTGCCAGCTTCCTCCTGCTGTCTCCTTGAGGAGGCCATGGTGTAGGTAGGCAGGCAGAACTCAGACTACTCCATAACCCTCTCCTGCCCCGGATTGTATAACCTGGAGTGAGAAAGCTAGTTGGGAGGGAAAGAGCTGTCCAAAACTACAGAGTCCCTGACCTCTAGACTGGGAACACCCAGGAACAGGGCTGCTCTCTGAGTCTTTCCGTACTCCCTCTGGTGCCGCTTGGAGCAAGTTTGGGGCTTGTCACCTAAAGCTGAATAGCTCCCCTCTTATCAAGCTGCTGGAAAGATCCTTGGGCTTGCTGACATAAATGATTAAGATTAAAAAAACAGGTTGTGCCTTGGGAGTTAGGGTGTACCCTGTAGGGGTTGTCAGCAGAAACCCTTGGAGCCAAACAATGGAAGGAAAGGCAACCACCCAGATGCCACTGCATCTTTCTTCAACGCTATCTGAGCAGACCTCTCCTTGGCAAGGGATAGTTGTATAGTTGTCCCCAGAAGGCAGAGGTTTTTTCAAATGCTCTTCAAAATATACTTAGATGTACCTGAGAATCTGGGCAAAACAGAGGCATGAAAAGGGGCAGATCTTAGAAGGCTTGAACACCAGAGCCTAGATCCCCCACCCAAGGGACATAACTGAACTTTGGACAGCTCTCCTTGATTGCCTTGTGGATTGGACAAGATCAGGCATTTGAGTTGGGGCATCATCCTTCAGAGATTCCTGGACCCTAACAGTGGAATGTGGCTGATGAGATCTCATGTGGAGACTGTTGCTGGAGTCTTAGTGGTGAGAATCTAGGAATCCTAACAAATCTGACTCCAAAACAGAGAAGTGAAAAACAGGAAAGAAACTTTAATCAGCAGAACTATACCAGGAAGAGATGGGGGGATGATGTTGTCAGCCCCAGCACTAAAGGCACTCATAGGAGCTCCCAGCTTACACAGGAACGGGGGCAGAAGCTGGAGCAAGAAGCATGTACTAATCAGCCCTGGTCAAAGTGTGGTCTGGTTGATCATTATCTCAGGATTGGTCTGGCAGGCCTTGTTCAGTTGCTGGGGGTAGGGGTGGGGGTGGGGATGGGGAGGGAGGGGTAGTTTTGATCCTTTTCACAGATGTTTATCTAGGGACTCTGCTGTTCCTGGAATCCACCAGACTGTAAAGACGCCATGCAAAGGAAACAGGTGTAAACTGGAGTCATCATACCAAGCTTTGGTTCTGGTTTTTAGTTAACCCATTAGGCACCTGGAGGGCCAAGAGAAGAGTCAATGCTTTTAGCAAAAGTACCCTGTGGGTCTTTGTTCAACAGTGGTCAGAAGATAGGAGAGGCCAGTGCCCACCCTTCTTTGGGGAAGAAGGTCCCGGGTGCTTGGTGAGGAGAACCAGAAGAATGCTTGCTCTGGATCCAGAGCAATAGTCAGAATACTTTGCTCACAAGTCGGGGGATGGTGGCCAAAATTTTCTGAGAAAACCCACTTGGCTGAAGCTCAATCGATTCAAACCTATCCCCAAGCCCTTCAGTGGTCATTCAGATCCTCCTTTCTGATTCCTGTATGTCACTCTCACCAACACACACACACACACCAGAGCATAAGTGCAGGGAGACCAGTGAGCTGTGGTTACAAGGCTTCTGGAGACCTACTGGAGCAATGCTAAGCTTCTCAGATCCAATGTACAGGGAGAGAGGCAAGTTTGGACTGCACAAGAGGTACTGGTAGGGACAGAGGACAGGACAAGGCCAGAAGAGGCTGGCAAGATGGTTCAGCAGTTAAGAGCATTTGTTGCTTTTACGGAGAACCTGGGTCCGGTTCCCAGCATCCACATGGTGGCTCACAACCACTCATAACACTAGTTCCAGGGGATTTGATGCCCTTCTGACCTCCACAAGCACCAGGCATGCATGAGGTGCATACACACATACATACACATACATACATACATACATGCAGGCATCACTCATGCATAAAATCAGTCTTTTTAAACCTCCAAGAATCCTTGTTTTTAAGCAAGAAAACAACAAACACTGCTACAATAGCTATCTTTTATTGAGCACCTACTTTGTGTCAGGCACTTTCCATATGTCTGTGCTTATTATTAAAATGACCTAGGAGGTAGGCATCACATCACTCTTACATAGAAAAAAACAAAAACAACAACAACAAAAAAAAAACAAAACCCAGAGGCTCAGTGGGGTAAGCAGCAGCTTATTCAAGGTCACCCAGCTGGTTGACAAACAAAGACTGGAGATATAGCTCACTGGAAGAATACTTGCTTAGTAGGCTTGGGGACCTGAGTTCTACCTTCAACATCGCCAAGAAGAAACAAAAGAATTGGCATTGGAGATGGGCATCCGGGGGAGCCCTGAAGCTCTCACCAGGACCTTTCACCCAGAGAACATTAAGGATTCCGGCACAGGCTCCAAGAGGGAAGCTGAGTGCTACTTCGTTCTCCAACTTCTCTGGCAAGCCTCTGAGTCAGGAAAACCTTACCGCACCATAGCTGGAGTTGATCTTCTTAGAACAAGAGAATTACTGAGATGAAAGCCCTTACCCCATACCTGTTGGCAGGTATCAGTGTGTAATGTCATTCATGCGCCAAGCACATCTCTGCCAGAACAAGAACATGGTTTTCCTGTTTAGGCTGCGCTCAGAGCATGTGTGCAGCGAGGCAGCTGGGTAATCTTCAAGGGTTGTTTATTTCCTACAATTCTCTTCTTTTACAACAGGAGTTAGGTTGAACTCAGGTTGTCAGGCTTCCCTTCCCGAGTCAGTTCCTCAGCCCACCTCTCCAGTTTTGAACTCTTAAGCTGGGTTTGGCTTTGTCCTAGGGAGTCCCCTGAGAGGGGACCTAGGTCAACAATCAAAGCCTTGGGTCTGCCCCTGTATCTGCCTCTCTCTCTCTCTCTCTCTCTCTCTCTCTCTCTCACACACACACACACAAAAGTATGTGTACACACACATAGACACAACAGGTTCTTGAATTAAGGCAACAAGTCCGGCCTGCATGGCTCTGCAAGTCTATCCACTAGGCACATCTGGCCCAAGTCTGGGTCGGAAGTCGAGACCAGTATATATACAAATATGTTAATGCAATGTTAGGAGTCTTCTCACAGAGACAATTAGTTCAGGCTGAGCCCCACTCTCCTATGGACTGGGAAACCTTTTGCTTCCTTGTCAGCTGGCCAAACCAAACATCTGTATCTTTTCTTCCCCAGATGGAGTGGGACCAGGTCAATCACTGTTCTGGTGTGTGCTGGGAACTCACGGCTTAGCTGCTATCATCAAGAAAATACACTTTATTTTTTTCCTTCCTTCCTTCCTCCCTTCGTTTTTGGAGATAGGGTTTCTCTGCATAGTCCTGACTGTCCTGGAACTCACTCTGTATACCAGGCTGGCCTTGATTCAGAAATCCATCTGCCTCTGCCTCCTGAGTGCTGGTATTAAAGGCGTGCGCCATCACCGTCGGGCTAAAGGTACACTTTCTGAATATGGTAGAAAACTATTAGGGAACTTTTAAGAAGGATCGGTTCCTCATTTCAGAGGACAAAGATGGCTACAAAGACCAGGGGGAGGAGAGGTTTCTCTTTGTGCTTTTCAAACCAGACCCTGTTTAACAGAAAGAACAGACCTTTGTCTTCTGGGTTCTCTGGCCTCCAACCCAGGGAAGAGGCTTTCAGCAGCCTGGAGAGAATGGGCAAGGAGAGGGGGCTCTTAGGATTGTACACTGGTACAGGCATTGTTTCAGTATCTCCCTTCCCAGGTCTTACCTACAGCTGCTGGCTGGAGCACTTTAAAGTCAGTGCCCACTTCCTAGATGGTATAGAGGTGGGGTCTTCCTGAGGGCTCACCATTCGCGAGTGGTAGAGGATTAAACATCTGTATGAAGACTGGGGTTAGGGCTGTGGGATTCCTAGGTTCTGAGCTGGGTCAGGAAGCCCAGGTAAAATAGGCGACCTCATCCAGGTCGACAGGGTAATCCGTGAGCAGTACAGGCGTCTTGTCAAAAAGCTCACCCTTGTAGCTTCGCCATTTGCCGGCAGGCAGGTAGACATCGCGCTCTTGCTTACCAGGCTCCAGCACCGGTGCCACCAACAGCGTGTCCCCGATGAGGAACTGTGAGTCAATGCGGTGAGCCGTTTCATCCCCGGGTGCGATCCACCACAGGGGGCGCACTATGGGGTCGCCCGTGTCGGTGATTTCACCCGCAAGCTCCAGCAGCAGTGGCGCCACGAGGGAGACGCGCAGAGCGGCGAATTTGTGTGCGATGGCTACCACTTCTGCGTCGTACTGCCAAGGAGGGATTGAAAACTGCATGGCAGGCATGAAGGCGGCCACCTCCAGCCAACGCACGTAGAGCTCGCGCTCCGGCCCCGGCCCATCTTGACGGCCCTCTGTGCGCTCCGGCACTGCGTTGCCACCTATCATATCGGGCAAGATAAACGGATAGCCCAGCATACTGACAGTGAGCACCGCAGGGATAAGAGAGCGCAGCCCCAGGTCGTAGCCCCATACCGAGTCGCGGTCCACTAGACGGAAGAAGCAGGAGATGTTCTGTGACTGGTACCCCACGCGGACCTCGGCTAGCGAGAAGAAAGGCTCCGCCATCTCGGTGTACCGCCTGCTCCACACACTGGGGTCAGACAGAGGCCTGTAGGTGCTGAAGTCCCGGGGCAGGTAGCTGACCTCACCCGCGTCGAACTTAAAGGAGGTCACGTGGTAGCGCGAGCGCAGGCGCCGTAGGTGTCCCTGGAACCACTCTCGGGCCTCCGGGTGCGTGAAGTCCAGCACCGCGCCAATGCCATTCCACCAGCGCACCAGCGCGGGCAGCCGGCCCGTGGGCTCGCGGACGAACAGCTCGCGCTCGACACCTTCACCGAAGCTCGACGAGTTATAGTTGACAAACGGATGCACCCAAAGTGTGACGCGGAAGCCAGCATCTCGCAGGCGGTGGAACATGTCACTGGCGTTGGGGAACTTGCCCTCGTCGAAATCAAAGTCGCCATAGGCGGGCGTGTACATGTCATCGATTTCCAGGTGGCTGCTGTTGAAGCGGTGCTGGCGGATCTGCTGGGCGAATTGCAGCACCTTGTTCTGGTCCACAGCGCGCCCATACAGTGCCCACGTGGACCAAATGGGGTCTCGGAAGGCCTCTGACGCTGGTACCCTGGATGGCTTGTTGAAGTAACGTCGAACCATGTACTTGTGAATGGAGGTGACATCTGAGCCCACACACACGCGGTAGCTGAGCTCTGGCGCTGCAGTACGGCCAGCTGGTGGCTTGTAAGATGTGTCGTGGTAGCGTGCCTGCAATCTCATCGAACGCTCGGTGCTGTTCCAGCCCAGGTGGAAGGGCACTGAATCATTGACTTTGATGGCGGCCGCGCGTGAAGATAGCCAGTAGCGCTCAAGGATGCCCCCGAATGCTGCGTCAGAAGAATAGACGTCGCTCGTGACAAATGGCTGCGGCTCTTGCTGGCCATCTAGGCGGATGGGCCAGTGTTGCGTCCTCATCTCTGCGCCGCCATACCAGTGCGCCGCAGCATCTCCCAGAAACATCGCGTGCTCCACAGCACGCCCTGGTGCAGCTTCCTCCCAGCGCACACGGTAGCACATGACAGTGTCCTTGGGTCGTACAGTCTGGATAAAGAAGTGCAACGGGCGCCCATCGGCTGTTCGGGAGCAGCCAAGCAGGGCACCGTCCCGGCTGCAGGAGTCAAGGTCCAGGGCACCCGAACGGAAGGCCAAGCGGAAGACTTGCTCACCCTTCTGGTTACGGATGGAGAAGCCGCCACGGTTCAGGTCCAGCAGCTCTGCTCGCAGGCGTTCAGCTTTGCGTAGCGAGGCGCTGTAATAGCACCAGGCCACAACTGCGGCCAGCACCAGCAGCAGACCCAGTACCGCGGAGCACAGCAGAGGCCTCAGCTCTTTAGTGGGCTTGGGTTTGGCAGGTGAAAAATTGTCAGGCAGGAAAGTGTACATGGTTGCTCCTGGGATAACTTTGAGACTTTTAGGGCCTGCACGGCTACCAGGTCGATGTCGAGGATAGGCCTGGCTTTTCTCCTGGAGGTTCTGGGGCATCAGTTTCTAGCTAAGGAAGGAACCACCACATCAGGGTCCATCTGAATCTATCCCGCTGAAGTCTGCAAAGGGGAGAGAGAGAGAACTGAATTTTCTGTCCCACAGTATTTCCGTTTCTGCAGCCTAGTAGAGGGGCTGAGAGCTTGACACGGACTTTGATAACTTAGAGCAAGGTACAGTTTGAGAGATAAGAGGAGCAGATCAGAAAAGCAAGATCCTTCACCAAGCTCCAGACCCAGCTGTAATGTTGGACCCCCGTCCTACCTTCTGACAAACCAGTCTCTGTGGCTGAATGTGGCTTTGGGTGTCTTCTTTAATTTCCAGATATCCATCTGGCCGGACTCAAGATCAAATTCCATGACTAAGCTGTTCCCTTTCCTCTGTCCTTGCCTCTTTTGACTGCACTGTTAAAGGTCTCAAGGAATTGCTGGACCATTCACCCTGTGTTATCAAGACCTTAGAAGAATAAGCCCTTCGTTAGCCTGGGCTTCCTCAAGTCCTTCCAGGGCTGGCTGCTTATGCTGTGATCCTGGACACTGCCTAGTTTCTCTGCCTTTAATTTTCTACCGAGAAAGGGCAGAGGCAAGCTCTTTCATTCGCATGGGTCTTTCCATTCACAGAGTTCTCACCAATTTCCCAAGCAGTGGGGCCTGAGAGAAACAAGGGTAAGTAAGACACCAGCTGCCTGGCCTATCCTGAGACTCATTCCCTCCCTTACCTAAATCCTCAAGTCTCCTGCTTCGGGAAATTTCAGCCATCTAGCCTGATAACCTCCCCTCTGCCTACCAGCTAGCTCATCAGGCACCAGATGCCCACCACCCATATAAATGCCCACACAAGGTAGGCTAAACATTGGGATACATCTGCAGGAAAACTCAGACTCAGGGGCAGATTTGTCTCAACCTGCTGAGAAGGCCACAAACTCTTTCTGTCCTAACCCTCAGGGCAGAGTTGAACAAAGAAACAGCACCTGCCAGGTGCACACACAAGCAGACTCATTGCCAGTCAGTCAGTCAGGTTGCTTAACTCTCCAGCTGGGGGAAGGAGAGAGAGAGAGAGACAGAGAGAGAGAGAGAGAGAGAGAGAGAGAGAGAGAGAGAGGCTAATTAGTCACTTCCCAGTTGCCAGTATCTGTCTGTCTCTAGTGACTTCCAAGATGATAAACTACTCGACTCCTAGTGCACTCTTCCTTCTCTCCCATGCAGAATCTGTCAAGAATGCCAGGTGCAGGAGCTGGAGAGACGACTCAACAGCTGGGAGCACTTAACTTCCAGAGGATCTGGGGTTTGAATCCCAGCACCACATGGCGTCTCACAAACTGTAACTCCAGTCTCAGGGGATCCAATGCTGTTTTCTGGCTTCTGCAGGCACCACACACACACACACACACACACACACACACACACACACACGATGCACCTACACGCAGGCAAATACTCATACACATAAAATCAAAATAAACAAATCTTCAAGAGAGAATGTCAAGGGGGCTGGAGAGATAACTCAGTGGTTAAGAGCACTGGCTGCTCTTCCAGACGAACACAGGTTCAACTCCCAGCACCTACATGGCAGCTCATAACTGTAACTCCAACTTCAGGGAAATCTGATAACCCTCACATAAACATATATTCAGGCAAAATGCTGATGCACATAAAATAAAATAAGTAATTGAAAAAAGAATGTTAGGTGTAGATGAGAATTTTGATCCTAGAAGAAAATATTCGCCCTATTAGCCCTTCCTTATCAGCCCCCCCCCCCCCAGCTCTCTAATCTCTCAGGTCACTCCCCAGGCCCAGTCTGGAACAGCCTCTACTTCCCCTCTGACTACACAAGTTAGCTACCCCCTAGCCTCCTTTAGGTAGCAGTGTCTTTTACTGATACTCTCAAAGCTAAGCGGAACCCAAAGGAGACTACAGGGGCCCCAAATTGACTTACCCTACACTTATGTTCATTCAACCCAACCAAGGCTACATCCTGGGCATCAAGGGGTTAAGAGGGGAGAGTTTGAGTCTGAATAGGAAAGACAGCCTAAGCCCCAAAGCTTACATATTAAACTGGCCTTATCTTATGACCCCTGGGGGCCAGAAAAGCTCACCACTATGGTCTCTAAAGCCCTTTCAAAATTCAGGTAGAACCCATTAGGGTTTTTGATGGACAGGAGCCCACAGGCTTAAGAGCCCACAGACTTAAGCACCCACTTTGTTGGGTCTCACTATGTTCTTCCAAATGGACCCATAGCATCCAATACCAGCAGCACTATGAGCTGTAGCTATCAGTGTCCATTTTACAGATTGGAAAAAGCAGCTCGTCAGAAGTCACCCACTGGGATCCAAACATCCTGCCTCCACCTTCCATAATGAGAGATGGGTGTGGACAGGTGAGGTCTGTCATTTCAAAGGCTTCGGCAGCTCCAGCTTGCCTCAGGCAGATCAGGACGATTTTAGGGGTGCGAAAGGGGCAATTTAATGGCATCTGGTATTGTAGCTGAAGGGGAGGAACTCTGTGGAGCCAGTCTTAGTGGAGTTCAAGACCCCTATAATAATCTGTGGAGTCTGCCATCTGGCTAACACAGGCTAAGGCTAGCAGGTGGGATCTGCTGAGTGGGTCTCAGCCTAAGAAAACTCCTGTTCGCCTCACACTCAACCTCAGGCTTGGCTGTAAGTCCCAAGCCTACAGTTTAAGGGCGGGCCCAGCTCAGCTCAACCAAGCCACTTCAGGCAGAGGCCTTTGTCGGACACAGTTGGGAGGGGTGTGGAAATGTCAAAGGCAATTCGATCCTGCCCATCTCCCCTGCTCGGGACAGAATCCACAAGGATCAAGTGACTGCACTAACACAGCCTGGAATACCTCACACCGACCGGTGGCGCCATACCCCACTCGGTCCAAAGGAGCAGGGGAAGGTCAAGGAACTTGTCGCCCGCTGGGAAGCTCTGGCCTGAGGAGGGGTTTTGGTGTCTAGGGTCGCTCCACCAACTAGAGAGAGTTCAGGAACTGTGCTCCTTAGGAAACTCACCACCCTCACTGGGGCCCAAAGGCCTCCCACTAAGTTCACCTACCTCAGTGACCGCCACATGGAAGAAGGAAAGAAGGGTCGTCTGGCTGATCTCTCCACGCTAGCAGGAGTTGATCAGCCACAGCCCTGCGGGTTGCTGCCAGGCAGGAGACCGTGGAGCCCCTCCTGCGCCCCGCCCTCCGGCTACTCGGCCACGCCCAGTCGTCCAATGTGGCTTCAGTCCTGGGACTCCAGCCCCACCCCTGGCGCTCAGCCCCTCCCCCACAGCCTCTAGAAGCTCTGCGTGCCTTGCACTGACTTTCTTCTCACCGCCCTAGATCCGCCCTTTGGGCCCGCCTCTAGGTTGGTTCCACCTCCCTCTTCAGGCACCGCCCTTGCCAGGCCATTGCAAGCCTGGCTCATCCCAGGCCTTATGGGAGATGTAGTTCTGAAGGAAGGAGCTGCTGAATGTTGGGGTTCTTGCTGAATGTTAGGGTTCTTGAAACGCCAGGCTAGGCTTGCTATGTGTATGAGAGCACAGCAAGGTGAGGGGGAAGAGGTATCTGTGATGGTTTGAATAAGAATGGCTCCCACAAGCTCATATATTTGAATGCTTAGGGCCTGGGCATCGTTCTCTTTGAAAGGATTACAAGGATTTGAAGGCATGGTCTTGTTCAAGTAAGTGTGATCTTGTTGGAGGAAGTATGTCACTGCAAGTGGGTTTTAAAGTTTCAAAAGCCTATTCCAGGCCCAGAGTTCTCTGCCTGTAGATCAGAACTCTCGGCTGCCTTTCCACCATGCCTTCCTGCTGCTGTTCTCTGCCATGACAATGGACTAACCTCTAGAACTGTAAGTAAAACCCCAATTAAATTCTTTTATAAGAATTGCCATGGTCATGGTGTCTCTTCGCCATGCAATAGAACTAAGATGGGAGTCTTTAAGAATCCATCCCCTCGAGGTTTGGGGAGCTATATTCTTTTAAGAACTAGCACAGGGCTGGAGAGAGGATAAGTAGGCAGAGGTGCTTGCCAGCAAGTTTGATCCACGGACCCCACAGGGTGGGAGGAGAGGGCAGACTCCCACAAGTTGGTCTCTCATCTCCACATGTCATGTACAATAAGTGTAAAAACAGCTTTAAAAATTCTGGGATGACCTGTGCTCCCATTTCCTACTGGCAACACTCCAGTCAAGAGCTCCTCGGAGGGAGCTTGTAGACCCAAAGAGTCTGTTTTCCAAATTGTCAGTTCTCTGCAGTCAGGACCAGACTAGCAGTGTCCCAGTTTCTGCTTGGCATTTTGCAATGCCCGCTCCCTTGACCTTAGTATAATGTGTAGCTCCTGTTAGTGACAACCTAACTAAAGGTGCCATGCCATGCTCTTCCCCTAGAGGGAGCAGTGGTGCAAGACAGTGGGAAATACTAAACTCCCAGAGATTCTAGAATACCAGCCCCTGCTCCCTTGCAGGACAGAGCAGATCTTTCTGTTACAATATGAAGTTTCTTGATCATGAATCCTTCCAAAATGATCTTCGGTAGCTGGTAGCTCTTAGACTTGGATGGGGGAGGGCAGCAAACATTTCTGAGCACAGGGAGCATTTGGGAGGCTGTGGTGGAGATCTGGGATCTGAGATGTGAGAGGAATCTATGTTTGTGGGTACACTGAGAGCTAAAGGGTCTTCAAGTAGAATGACCTGGATGGTTAAGGGGACTCGCCTCTGCAGTGATAGGGAAGACACCAGCTGGATTGCTGATATATCAGGACGGCACTCAGGTGTACTGACATGGTTGGGGATAGGCTTCCCATCCAAATCTTTCTAGGTAAGGGCACAGCAAGCAGTCTTTGTGGTGAAGAGTTTATTGAGCCACTTCCTCCCTTGGCCTGGTCAAAGCTTTACTAGGAAGGGTAGACAGGATAGGTCTCAGACACAAACTCAGGATGGACAACATAGTTGTTTCTCTGGGGGCCACCAGTCTTCTTGAAGTGACTTGTGTCCCATCTGCAAGGAAAGATGAGTCTTACTCCAGTTGTCAATGTTAACCTTATCTCAGCGTTTTATCTCTGACACTGACCTATCACTGACCTCAAGTTCTGCTGTTGAGTTTCTGATACCCAAGACATAGTTTCCCAACCTTGACCGCTTACCCTTCATATAAAGTTGTGAACCCAATTCTATTGGCTCTAGGTCAGCTGCCAATTCAATCCCTCAAGACTGGCCTCTTGGTGGTTTTCTGGTCTCTAACAACCATTGACTTCCTGGTACTAGCGCCCCCTGGCTTTAATTTCCTGTCTGTGCGCCTCAACAAATATTTCCCACGCCAAGTAGTCTCCAAGCACACCCCTACTGTCCCTAAAGGAACTGCCTTCAGCATGCAAGTAAATGCATCTGCATCAAACTTACCTAAGGTTGGGAAACGGGAAGAATGATGGCGGGGGAGTTGTAACAGCACATTGCATTCCTGGCCGGTGGCCTAAGGGCGACACACTCCTAGTGATGGAAAAAATAGCAGGGAGAGGTCGGGTTTGGTATATATATATATCCTTGCATTCCGACTTCCCAGACCTGGATACAGAATCAGTCTTACGGTTCTTTTCTTGCCCTTCATAAAACCTCACTACAGCACGGCCTCTGGGAAGGCTCCAGAAAAGTGCTCTACCCATCAAGGTCTGTTTTTTTGCCACCAGAATTCTGGGGAGGACCAGACACAGTCTTTAGGATCCAACATCCCCACCTCCACCCCCATTAAGACAGCGATTTCTTCAATGCAAAGAGGTAGGCAGCGTTTCCAGGCCATCTAGAGACTCGGACACTTTCCCACACCCCCACCCTTTTGGAGGGAAAAGACCCAACCGTTGACAATGAATCAGGCTTGAGGAGGGGTAGGCGATGATCATAGGATTAGGGACAGGGTTCTTGATCCTTCTGAATACTCTAAACGTTCACAAACTTGAAAGCCCTGCTCCCAGGCTACACCCGTATTGTCTGCCACGGCTGGATGCAAGTTCTACTGTTGAGTTTCTGATACTCAAGACGTAGCTTCCCAACCTTGACCTCTTATCCTTCATATAAAGCCGTGGACCCAATTCCGTTGACTCTAGGTCAGCTGGCTGGCTTCTTGGCGGTTTTCTGGTCTCTACCAACCATTGACGTCCCATGGCACTAGCGCCCCCTGGCTTTAATTTCCTGTTTGTGCACCGCAACATGCATTTCCCACTCCAAGTAATCTCTTGGCACATCCCCACTGTCACTAAAGGAACTGCCTCTAGATGCAAGCGAATGCATTTGAACAGTCTATCACGCTCTAAACAGTCAGACTTGAAACCCCTTCCAGGCTACACCGGTATTGTCTACCGCGGCTGGATGCAGGCTGGTTGCTGTGCTCTCTGTGCACTTAGCTTTAACACTCAAGGAAGCCAAGGACGTTGTGGGAAAGCAGTAACCACTTCCTTGCCCCCAGAGATGATCGTGCCAATTACTGATTGTGCGCCTAGGCCCAGGCAGAGAGAACATGCTGAAGACTAGAACCTCTGTCTCCAGACCCAGGGGTCCAGTATATGAGTGTAAGGAAAGGATGCGACTGATGTGAGGGGTTTGAAATCCTCTGAAACTGTTTTTGCAGGATCTCCAGAACACAAATACTTGTCGTGTTGACCTTGAGCACGATTGGAAAAGACAAGATTGAGGATTTAGGAACAACCTTCGTGCTGGTTCTCTGCCTTAGCTGTTCGCTTGTGACCTGGGGTCCTGAAAGCAGACAGAAGCCAATGGGGGCCTGGCACGGAAACAACAGGGCTAGAATGAGGCAAAGCGCCTGCCCACAGCCGAGCAGGACGGGGACTCTAAGGGGCGGGTCTCATTTGTGGGTGGAGCCCAGCCCGGACAAGGCGGGCGGATCCCTGCGAACCTTACAGTCGGCTGCTGCGAGCACAAAGGCCGCAGGCGGCGTTCTGTGCTAGGCTCCCCGATGCAGTAGTCCATCCCGCGCAGACAGTAGTGGCGGCCGGAGCAAGGGCTTTCGTATCCTTGGTACGGCAGTCGGCCCGGCAGAGGGTCCACGCACCCACAGCGGGGCACAATCTGTGGCAGAGTCCGGTTCCGGGACAGCGAGTTCAGCATGTTCACCACTACCTCGCGCTCTGAGCCCAGTGTCCAGGATACCCAAAGAACCAGTGTTAGAGGGATGGGGAAAAGCAGAGTCAGAGCCAGAGCCAAAGACAAAAATGGGGACAGAGCTACCATTACACCCTATGTTCCTCCAGATCCCCATCCTGCCCTCTGCCTTCCTCTTTCGCACTCAATATTCTTTCCATTGCCCCTCCGCCGTTTACCGTAGGCGTTGAGGCGCTCCGGCTTAGGAGGATAGTCCAGCGGCATTCCTCGAATTACTGTCTCCATCCCGGTGTCCTGGAAGTGGCACACGTGGTACTTTAAGCTCCGACTCGAAACAGTTGCTACCTCTCTTTTGGGAGGTTCTGAGGGAGAATGCCTTCCAGAATACTCAGACTGTTTTTCAGGCGGCACAGTCTCTCCTCAGCAGCTCCCCTTTTCTCCTAGGTTGTTTCGAGTTGTTGCCGGGCAACGCATTTGCTCTCCCTATGCGGGCAAGGTGAGGGTGAGGACACTAGAACGGTGGCAGGGTGGTAGCGCTGTCTTTAGGCCTGGGACTCTGACAACCCTACTTTAGCATTTACCTATATGCCATTTGTGCCTGCACGTCTCTAATGTGGGAAGACGGCTATGAGTATTGCTTTTCCGTTAGAATCACTTGAGGGAGCTTGGGGGTGGGGGATCCAGTTCACGAAAAGGTTGTTTCAGAGGGGTTCAGTAAGCTATCAGCCTACATTTAAGCACGGCTGCTCTGGGTTTGGGTCTACCTCACATTCCCTGAGAAAGGCCTGGGCCTCATCGGAACTCCCTATCTCGTTCTTCTCCTTTTCTTTGTTCCCATCACAAAGGAGGGGAAGGGCGGGCAGGGAGGCTGTAGCTCATTAACTGACCCAAGGGGGGCAGCCCTGTGTCACAGTAGCCTGATCAGCTGAGGCAGCACTACTTGGCAAACGTGAAAGGAGTCGAGGAGCGCACATGTGACCACCAAGCTGGGTCAGAGGCTGGAACCTAGGGGTCTATCAAAGCCTAACCCCTGGCCTCCATTGCCAGCTATAAAATAGAAAACCATAGTTTACAGATGGGGAAGAGACCCTGCAGAATGGAGATGGTGTGTGTGTGTGTGTGTGTGTGTGTGTGTGTGTGTGTGTGTGTGTGAGTCCCAGACCTCAGGCAGTTGGGGCAGGCACAGTAAGGTACCTTGGACAGTTGAGGAAGACAGGTGGTGTACTTGTTCCAGTGGTTACTGTAAGGACTTGTCTTCCATGTGTTGTACCGGCCATTGTCCAGGTAGCTTGTACAGCATTTGTCCTCTTCAGCATAGGAGTGGAGATGTCAGATAGCATTACTTCGAAGGCCATCCAGAGCCCAGGACCTTCTAGATGTCTCTTCTCTAACCTCTATCAAAAAGCTGATCCTCACTGACCCCGGTCCTGAAGCACCATACCCTGTCTACCACCCGTGTTTTTCATTCCGTTGAGCTGCGGATCATGTCTCACCTAGGGGACTCCTTTGAGCAAGCTTTGGAATCTTTGGGTTATCAGATTTCATCCTGGCTGCGCCCTCTTTGAATCAGTTAGCCTGGAAACGGTGCCTCCCTTCTCCCTACCATGTCCCAGGCTCCAAGGTCTGCCTATTCAACCTTAAAATCACTTGAATTTCTCCCCTCTTCCTTTATGATCTCATTCTTTTATCCCTGTGATATCTTCACCAGGAGACAAAAATAATGTCTTGGTTAGCACAATAGACTGCAGTACAGTGCCTGGCTTCAAATTTCAGCACGGGGGGAGGGGGTGGTGGTGGTGGTGGAGTGTGAGGTTGTTGTGAGCTCTAGATGAGGTAATCTATACAAAAGTTTTAGAAAAATGCTGCACACCGTGGCTCATACCTGTAACTCAGCAGGAGGATTGCTTTGAGTTTAAGGCCAGTCTGGACTATATGATATCCTGATTAAAAATTCCAAACCAAACAAAAAATCCTGATAATCCCAGTCCTGAGGAGGTGGAGGCAGGAACATCATGAGTTTAAGGTCCTCTGTGGCTACAAATTAAGCTCAAGGCCAGCTCTGGGCTACATGAGAGACCCTGTATAGAGAAGAGAAGTGGGGGGGGGGGGGGGAAGGGGGGGGGGGGGGAATGGGGAGGGGGAGGAAAAGAATGCTTGCTGCCTAGGAAGCTATTCTGATCAGCCTACTGGCCGCCTTGCTCCTTCTTTGATATCCTGCAATCTAGCATCAACATAGAAGCTATGATAGTTTTCCACAAGTGAAATTTAGCCAACATAACTATTCTAGTTCAAAAACATTTTAATATTGCCCCATCTCTTAACCCTGTTCTACAAGGCCCTCATGGTCCATTCCCCTAAAGTCTGAAGGATGGAGACTGAGATGACAGGATGGTCTAATGGTGCACTCCTGTAATCCCAGAATTTGTGCGGCTTAGGTTGGAGGCTCACTAAGAGCCTGGGTGACATTGAGTATTCTAGGCTAGCCTGGGCTACAGAAACATCCAGTGGGTAAAGGCATTTGCTACCAAACCTGACAACCTGAGTTCAATCCCTGGGACCCACATAGTAGATTCCAAAAGTTGTCCTCTAACCTCTGCATATGGGCTGTGACATTGGCTTGTTCCCCTCCCCCATCCACATACATACATACATACTAAATAAATAAATAATAAATGTAATAAAAATATTTTGAAAGGGTGGGCGTAATGGCACAGCTCTTAACCCTAGCACTCAGGAGACAGAAGCAGGCAGATCTCTATGGGTTCCAGGCCAGCCTGGTCTATATATCAAGCTCTGTGCTGGACAAGGATATATAGTGAGACACTGCCTCAAAACAAAACAAAACAAAAAAACCAAAACCCCTACAAAACCATAAAAGAAGCAAAAGAAAAACAGCTTCGCCATGGGTGGGGAAATGGGGGAGGGTGAAGAGTGCTGACATTTGTCACTGTAAGCTGGAGGACTTGACTCACTGAATTGGAAGTGTTTGAGCATCCAGGTCCAAGTGCAAGAGAATGGGATGCTAGTGAAGGCCAAGGGCTGAAAGATTTATGCTTGTAGTAACTAAAGCCTGGAAGACTGCTCCGTGGTTATGATCACTGCCTGCTCTCTCAGAGAACCAGGGTTCAATTCCCAGCACCCCCATGGCAGCTCACAACTGTCTATAATTCTGGTTCCAGGGGATCTGATACCATCACACAGACACACATGCAGGCAAAACACCAATGCACAGGAAATAAAAAATCATTTTAAAAAATTAAGATGGGCGTGGTGGTGCTCGCCTTTAACCCCAGCACAAAGGATAGACAGGGCTAACACAGAAACTCTGATTAGAAAAACCAAAACAGACCAACCGACCAACCAACCAACCAACCAAAAAAAAAAAGTAATTAAAGCCATGGATGGGTTCTGCAAAATGGCTTTGGGGAAGAGAAGATAGCTCTGGATAGCGCCCCGAGGAAGCTCACATTTCCTCAGTAAGTGTACAGGGACTCTGGGAGGGCAAGGTAGGAGATTATTTCTCTGACAGAAGTCTGAAGACTGAAGTAGTCCCAGAGGGCAAATGCTGAGGGCTCCCATGGGAGTGGTATTCGAACATACAAGTGCAACTTCAGTGTTACAGGCTCCCAGCGTTAATCTGGGGTCATCAATTCCTTCAACATGTATTTGTGAAGATGGGTACTTATGAAGACCCATGATGGAGAGACTACAACTATGAAGAAGACAACAGCTTTTCCTTAAATGGACAGGGAGACAGACCATAAATACTCAGCCAAAGGAGAAAGACCATTTTTTTTCATAAACAGTGTGAGTATAGATTGTGTCTCTGTGAAAGAGAAGAATAAGACAAAAAGTTTAGGCAGAAAGAAAATGTCCCGGCTGTAGAGGGGCTGAAATATATAATGAGCCAATGGGAAAAGGTTGCTAAGGAGATAGGTTGTCACGGGGCTTGATTAGGAAAGTGGTCCAAGTCACGAGTACATGATCAGAATGGAGATCAGGGTCCAAATTGGGTTCAAGTTGAGGGTCATTGCTGGGATCATTTCTAAGTTAAAAAAAAAAAAATCCTTTGCCCTTGATAATCGTAGGGTCAAGTATGAGCAGTCTCAGCTTTGCCGACTGGCTGTCTATAGAGACCCATGAAACCTATACTTTGCTTGGCATTCTGCCCTCAACGAAGAAGGGGACCCCCAAAGGAGGTCTTCGTTTGTTTTCCATAGATGTATTAAAATAAGGAGTGATGGGGTGGGGTGAGATGGGGTCCTACCTTCATCTTGAGAGAGCCAGTATTTCTCAGGCAAGTAAGGGTGGCCTGATATGGAGCTCTTATAAGTGTAGTCTTGTGCAGCACATTTGGCCATCTTCTGCAGGGCCTCAGGATCCACATGGCGGTGCATAGTCTGAGTCAGACCCTGGGGTAAGGGAGAGAGGAAAAGTATATAGGTTCAGGGAGAGTCCAAACCTTAGAACCTTGGTGGAGGTAGTCTCTCTTGTAAAGGCCTGCCTGGCTGGATTCCCATGTAGCCCCACCACAAGAGAGATGGGTTCTCCTGTCACACTAGGCCTTCTGTATAGACCTACGTTTGCTTAATTTTCTGTGTGTGTTTTGCATGTATATGCATCACATACACACAGTGCCTGAGTGATGGGAACCAAACCCATTTCCTCTTCCTCTGCAAGAGCAGCCAGAGCTCTAACCAGCGGGCCATCCGTCCAGCTCCCAGACCTGTTTTTAATCATTTTATTGCCTTTTTTTCTTGTTTGCTTGTTTTCTCATCTAAAGTTGACACAGGGAACCAGACTCTGGTGGACTTCATTCCTCTGTTTCCTGGCTGAGAGGGAGCTCTCCGAAGGTCAGAGATGCCTCCTTCTTGTTCTCTCTTTAGAGCGTGCACTCACCAGGAACAGGTCGGAGTCTCCTCTGGCAGGGCCAGTGGACACAACCTGGAGCTTCAAGAAAGGCTGGTCTCCTGGGAACTGACTGTGTTAGGCAGATTTCTTGGATGGAAGGATGGGTTTGGTGGGATAACTGCTTTAAAATGTGATAGGCTATCTCTAACGAGACCTTGGTTCTTCTGTGGTCCTTTCTCTGACACCAATATCGTTACCCTTGACCTTGAGATTCTGGTCCTTCTCCAACTCTAGTGTTTTCTCCATTCGTATTCTGGACTCTGGGCCTTTTGGCTTATTGAAGCTTACCTCACCTCAGCCCATCACTCCTTGTTTAAATAGATCAATGGAAACCCAAACGAAGACCTCCTTTTGGGGTCCTTGTCTTCGGTTGAGGGCAGAATGACAAAGTATAGGTTTCATGGGTCTCTATAGACAGCCAGTCTGCAAAGCTAGCTGAGAACACTCCTACTCAACCCCATGATAGTCAAGGGCAAAGTATTTTTGTGTGTATGGCTAATGTCTGGCTGCTCCAAGACCTTCCGAGATAACAAGTGCCTAGCTGGTGTTTCCTGCCTTATCCGGCACAGTGACATTCCTGTGGGAAGACAGTGTGAGAGCTGTATGTGCAAGGGCGACAAGGTTCAGGGCTTCCCTGAGCTTTACACACACAGGGTCTAGCTACATTTAAACCTACACAGATGTGAATCCATATAATACATACACACTAAACACTCAGATACACACATGTGCACGGTGTGCAGACATGCATGCAAGCAAAACATGAAGAAAGATTGAGAACGATGGAAGGAGACTCCCAACATCAACCTCAGGCCTCCGCTGGTGCGCTTGCATGCGGGCATGCGCGCGCGCGCGCGCGCACACACACACACACACACACACACACACACACACACACACGGGGTGGGTGGGTGGGATGGGGGGAAGAGAAGCATTATTTAGAAGCACTTAGCCATCATCCATCTTTTGGTTAGAGGTGTTCCTAAGATGTTTGTGATCTTAGCGTCTGTTCATAAATAGAAAAGAGCTTACGTCTGAGGCCTTGAGTGATTTTGCCAGCTGCCAGCGCATGCCCACTGCTAGTCCGGAAGGGCTGTTGCTTGCAGATCCTAACCATCAATATTCTCACACCTTTCCTCTTGTGGGGATCTGAGTTTTTGGAAAGGATCCTTTAATCTTAGGCCTAGGGTAATGGTCCAGCTGCCAGCCCGGAAGAGGGCGCTGAGGATTTTAACAGTCAGTATATGGATGTTCATCTGCCTTCAGGATCCTTGCCAAGGAGGTTGGGGGGAGCCTTGTGACTTTTTCAGAGACAGAGCCAGGAAGTCACCCCGAGGCAAAGAATAGAAAGGATAAGTAGGTTTAACTGCTTCTTAAATGGCTAATCCTTATTTTAGCCTTGGTCCTTCTGTCTCACCTTCAGTTTCAGAGAACCAGAACTGCTGGTCCCTGAGCTTTTTGGAATCCTGCATCCTTAGCTGAATGATGTAGGGCTCACCACTGCTGGCTTCCCACCTGCATCTCAGATGTGCTAGGTCACTTACTGCTCAGCAAGTTTCCTCTTCTTGCAGGGTGGGTTTTCCTGTGGTTGGCCCTTTCTCACCAACCTTGTGAATCTTGATCTCAAGTATCTGGTTACTGTAGTTTCAGGCAGGGGTCAGAATGCATGTGTGTTCAATTTTAACCCAGAGGATTTGACTTCTTTATGTATTCTATATACTAATCAGTCACATGTTGCAAATCTCTCCATTTGTGGCTTTTTTTTTTTCTTTAATTTTCTTTTTGGCTTCTTTGATGAACAGAAGTTCTTAATTTTAACCAGTTGAATTATTAATGTTTGATGGTTAATGCTTCTTATGACTAAAGGAATCTATCTGTACTCTCAGATAATGGAAATAATATCCTGTATTTTCTTCTGAAAATGATATGGTATTACTTTCCATATTTAATCTGTCAGGACTTTCATTTTGGGTATGGTGTAAATTAGGTATTAATTTTTATTTCTATCCCTATGAAGAACTAGTTTTCTTACCAAGCAATCCATTTTTCCTGTGGATTTGTCATGCCACCCTAAGCCTGATAAATCTTTTTCCATAGCTCTGTTGTCAACCATTTTTGCTGAATATTGTTTCCATATATGTATGAGTCTGTTCTTGATATGTGCTATTTTGTTTATTCATCTATTTATGACTGTATATAACTTTGTAGCTAATATAGTAATTCATATCTGGGAAATTCTTTATCCTGTGTGACTCTCTCTCTCTCTCTCTCTCTCTCTCTCTCTCTCTCTCTCTCTCTCTGTGTGAGAACATTTATGTAAAGGCCCAAGGTCAGGTCAATGTCCGATTTCTTTTATTATTCTCTGCCTTGCTTTTGAGATAGGGTCTCTCACTGGACTCAGAGCTCACTGGTTGTCTAGTCTGACTACTCAGAAAGCTGCCCGGATCCTCCTGTCTCTACTTCTCCAGCCATGGAATTGCAAGAGGGAGCTACTGCACCTAGCTTTTGACAGTGGGTGTTGGGAATTGAACTTACATCCTTAGGCTTGCTCAGCAATCACCTTACCAACTGAGCCATCTCCTCAGCCCCATTTAAAAAAAAAAATTTTTTTTTTTGAGACATGGTGTCACTATGTAGCTCTGGCTGTCTTTGGCTGTTACTCTGTAGACCTGGTTGGCCTTGAACTCAGAGAGCTACCTGCCTCTGCCTTCCAAGTGCTGGGTGGGATTAAAGGCGTATACTATCACTCTGGCCTAAAAAAATATTTTTATTGTGTTTGTGTGTGTGTGGTGTGAAGCAGGAGGACAATTTACAGGAGTCTGTCCTCTCCTCCCAGAGATTAAAATCAGGCCAGTGAGGTGCCTTTACTCGTTGAGCCATTTGACAGGCTTTATTTTTTTTTTCAAGGTATACAAAATAAAACTAAAGATGATTGTATGATTTAAGGCTTCGTATTTCATAGTTCACTGAAGCTAAAGAAGAATTGGGTGATTTTAAACCTCGCCTTTGCTTCCAGGCTGTCATCCAGACCGGTTTAAAATCTGAGCTCCTTCAAGCTTTGTCTCCAGGGGCTGACATCGAAGACAAGCGCAGCTTCTCCCAGCAGTCCGTTTGTTTTCAATTTTACTAAAGTTGCTCAGACCATTCCTTTTATTTCTTTTCTTCTAGATCCTCTGTTAGAAGCAGTTTTTATTTGTCTGTGTCTTCTCTTTCTTCATTAGTCTCTTTAGAGATTTGTCTGAGTCTTATCAAAAACCAACTCTTCTTGACCTACATACATTCCTTGGTTAAAGTTTTAAAAAAATTGTCACTTACAGTATCTTAAGTTCTCAGAGGTAAAGTCTGTTATTTCTGGTGATTTTGTAATATCGTGTTTTCTTTTTTTAGAAGCAGTGTTGGGGGTGTAGTCTAGGAACTCGTGCATGCTAGGCCAGTACTTTACCACCAAGCAATGCCGCCGGCCTTGACCTGTTGCCTTATATCTTAGTGTAAAGTTTGTTGGTTTGGCCTCACTTTGGAGACCTGAAGACCTGCAGTGAGGATGTTTTCCCATAGAAGCTATACAGTGTGTGTGTGTGTGTGTATGTGTGTGTGTGTATGTGTGTGTATATATGTGTGTGTGTATATATGTGTGTGTATATGTGTGTGTGTGTATGTGTGTGTATATATGTGTGTATGTGTGTGTATATATGT
>JADRCH010000058.1:8474608-8495010 GCA_019843965.1 Rhynchomys soricoides | reverse complement strand
AGCAGCCCATGCCTGCAGCATGCCCTGGGAGTGTCCAGCAGCCCATGACTGCAGCTCTGGCAACACCCAGGTTGACATGTTGCTTATATGTGGAGCTATCTCTGAGAAAGATTCTCTCTTCACAGGGTTGGGGGAGGCCCTGACTAGAGGGCATTCTGTTTTCCTCCACTATGCTATAATCTCCTTATTCAAAACATGAGTCCAGGTAACATAGAGATAAACAGAAAATAGGCCCACCTCCAAAGAGTGTCCAACAATTATCAAGGTAAAAAAAAAGCCATAAAAGTAGGGGTTGGGTGTGGTGGTGCTAGGAGGCAGAGGTTGGCAAATCTCTACGAGTTCCAGGCCAGGCTGGACTACATAATGAAACCCTGCCTCAGACAGAAAGAACAAGGCAAAGGAGCAATGAGATGACCTGGGAAGAGTTTAGGAACATCTGCCTGTGACTGGCAAAGAACATAGCAGGAGCAGTTGGCATTTTGCTATAGCAGAAGCCCAGGTAGAAGTAAAACGGGTGGCTCAGATCATGCTGGGAGGTGGGTCTTGATTTTGTCTTTTCCTTAGAAGATAACAGGAGAAACAAAGCCTAAGCAAGCAGTAACATGAACACATCTGACAGGAACACGAAGGTCCCTTTACAGCAGTCACGTGGGAGACGTGTGGAGGGAATGAAGTTAGAGGGAAAGATAAATTGTGCCAAGAGAAGACAGCAGGGATCTGAACCAAGGAGAAGCAGAAGACACATGGTGGAAGGGCAGCGCAAGATACAAGCGTATGTGGAAGTGTCTATGCACCTCTGGTTTCCTGTCTGGAATATGTAGAAAACATACTAATTACTCCAAAAGTGCCGGGGAGTGAGGACACTGCCAGGGAAGACCAGGCCAGGCCATCTGGAGGTATGCTGTGTTGGGGGTGTCTCTTGGAAAACGGATGGAATTACTTAGTACAATTTGAGATTTGGGAACCTGGAAAAAGGTGTGTGCTGGTCATGACGGAAGCTTAGGGAAGTTAATCTTCCTAGAGAGAATGAACAGAACGGAAAAGATAAGAACCGAGGATGAAGCCGTAAGGAGCATCCAATGTCAGGGGACCCTGGGAGGAGACGGAGCTGGAGCAGTGGGAGGAAATGTATAAGTGTCTCAAGTGCCTCAAAGAGACATGAGCTCCTCAAGAGAAAGATGACAGCTAGAAACAAGGAACTTGTAGGCAGTCTCTGGACAGTGGCTTGGTTGAAGGGCAGGAACAGAGATCAGATCATAAGGGATTTAGAGGGATAGGATATCGGGAAGTTGAGGCAGAAGGTAAAAGATATGTCAAGTAGCTGCATGAGAGAAGGGGGAAGGAAGAAGGAAACTTCAGAGTTGCAGGATTTCTCTAGAGCAGGGGACACACAGCCAATGTCCTACATTGAAAGGGAAGTGTTGGTTATCTAAAAAGAGACTGTAATGGGGCGCAGCAAGGACTCTGGAGTACCTGAAGCCGGAGCATGGACTATAGGACGGAGGGTCTTTACAGAGGGGCCAGGGAGGTGCTGACGTGGGGGATGCAGGTAATTTTGGGTCAGAAAGGTCAGTGGAGAGTTCACTCCAAAAGTCTTGTCAGGGAAAGGAAGGGAGCAAGCACCAAGGAGTAGGAGAGGGGGAGGATGCTTGGCGTCTGGTCAGAGTGGATGTGGACGGTCACAGGGGCTGACACTTCACCTTTCCTTGGTGTATTCCAGCCGCCATGAGGAAAGGTGCTCTCCGAGGTGCTGAACAGTGCTGCTTTGTGTTTTGTGAACTGGTTGTAGTTGGTTCAGGTAGAGGAACCACTCAGTTTTAGTTCTCCACAGGGGACACACCCTCTGCCTTCATTTTCAAGAAGCAGAAATTCTCAGGAAGAGGGGCACTGAGGTGGACTTCAAATGAAGTGTGAAGTGAGACGCACACAGCAACTACGTCTGACCTTTCTCTACAGAGCACAAATGAATTTTTCTCCAGTTTTAGAGAAAACTAGAGAAAGAGGTTTAGCTAGAGAAGGAGGTTGGGAATGCTAAATGGCTTCTTCTGGAATAGAGTCATGTATTCCTGGGTGAAATCAGGAAGGAAGAGAGACAGAATATCAGGATTCTTGGATCAGCAAAGATCATGTTGATGGTAGAAAATCAGGGAGCCTTGGCTCGGGCCACCCTCTGACAGGTAAGTGTACTGATGGGGTCAGCCAGCTTTTTCCTTGTCACAATGTATCCAGAAAGCAGCTCAATAACTACCTCTGCCTTTAATACTCTTGTTTAGGTCTATACCTGTCCACTCAGAGAACTCTTGGCAGTAGGTAGAATTAGAAATATTAAGATATATTTAGGAGAGAGAGCTAGCAAAAGCACCTTAAGTTCACTGAGTGCCCACCACTGGGGAGAAACTATCTCCTGTTTTTGTTCCCCATCAGAGGTAAGCAACTGGTTGAGACTTCTATCCTTTTGGAACATAGGAAGGCCTTTAGGGAATCCTATTCATAAGGAAAGACAAAGACTTTTCATGGGACAGGGCCTCTGAAGAGCTGGAGGGGAATCAGGGAAACATAAAGAAGATAATCCCCAATGTCTGGGGCACTTACAAAGCAGGAAAATAGAAAGCCCAAGTTTGGGGTGAAGGCAGAGACTCCCTAGCTTAGGGAGGCTTTTCATAGCCCACATCTCCAGTCTCCTGAGTTTTTCTCTATAAAACACTCACTTCAAACAAAATCAACACATTGTCCACCTTGTCCAGTTCTGGGCTACATGCTAGTGGGAGAATGCAGAAGAAAGCACTCATACACACCACACTTATGCAGAACACTTGAGGCTAAAGACGTGCATGTGTGCACGTGCACGTGCACACACCAGGGATGCTCATGTTAGATCTGAGGTCCAGGAACTCAAGTTGGTCATGTAAGTAAGATGATTTTTTTTTTTTTTGGTGTGGTGTGGTGTGGTGTGGTGTGGTGTGGTGTGGTGTGGTGTGGTGTGTGTGTGTTTGAGATAGGGTCTCCTATGTAGCCCTGGCTGTCCTGGAACTTGCTGTGTAGACCATACTGATCTCAAACTCACAGAGGTCCTCCTGTCTCTGTCTCCTGAGTACTGGGATTAAAGGATCACATGCCCAGCCTTTTCTTTTTCTTTCTCTCTCTTTTTCTTTTCTTCTGAGACAGGTTCTTGCTCGGTAGGTCTGACTGGCTTGGTATTGCTATGGATCCTAGCCTGGCCTCAAATACTCAATAATCCTTTAGTCTTCAGCCTTCCAAGAGCTGAGACTCCAGGCATGTGCTACTATGCCTGCTGTCTCTTTCTACTGCCTAGTTCACTACCAAACACCAGTAAACCTTGGTATCTTAAAAATACTCTCTCTCTCTCTCTCTCTCTCTCTCTCTCTCTCTGTGTGTGTGTGGATGTACACATGCTGTTCAAAGGATAGTTCACATTAGTTAATTCCTACCTCCATTGATGGGTCCCAGAAATTAAATCAGGGCATCTAGCTTGGTAGCAAGTACCCTTTGCAGGCCTAGTATGTACAGTATCTGTCATTTGAAGAACCAAAACGGAGGCGAGTGCTGCTGCCCTCAAGCCCAGCGCACCTGTAGCTATGGCAATACAGTTTCCCCTTATAGAGTAATTCATGTGCACGACACTCTTCCTCCCCACCTCCTTTCTTTCATGTGTATAGTCTGCACTTAGTCTGTGAGCCACATTTGTTCCTGATGCCCACAGAGGCCAGAGGGGGACATCAGATTCCCTAGTTACAGGCAGTTGAGTCACTACGTGGGTGCTGGGAATCGAACTCAGGTCTTCTGGAAGAGTAGCCAGTGCTTTTAACCACTGAGACCTCTCTCTAGCCCCAATATTCAGTTTTTAAAAATTACCTTTATTACACCAGTTTGACAGTGTCTGTTACCAGTCTAGTGTACTGGTCTTTTGTTTATACTACAGCTGGTAGCTCTCTGGAATTTCCTCTTCTCTTCAAGCTGAACTGATGTCTCATCCTTGTGGCATGGGATGTGCTGAGTCTGTGTGGTCCCAGCTCTTTGGACATATGCTTGGATCAGCTTCCCTGAGAACTGGGAAGCAGGACTGACAGAGAATGCTTGTGGACAGCGACACAGTGAAGCCAGTGTTCTGGGGCGATGACAAGAGCTCCCTAGGTCAGGTTCCAGAGCTCCCTGATCCTTCAGCACTTCACTGCAAACCCAAAGTGTTGGAGTGAGGGGTGTAGCTCTATGGTAGAGCACTTAACATGCACAGAACCCTGGGCTCGATCCCAATACCACACGCAGAAGGAGAAGGGAAGCCCCAAAAGAAATTCTAGTGTCCTTACAGATCAATCTCTTGTTTGAGGTAAGCTAACTTCAGGTGAATTTTTGTTTCTATAACCAGAAAGTACAAACTAATACACATGCACAGAACATTTAAAGGGAAACATGGGTGGGCTGGATGTCTCAGCGGTCAAGTGTGTTTGCTGTTCTTGTAGAAGACCAGAGTTCGCTCCCCAGTACCTACATCTACTGGTGGCTCACTAAAGTCTGTAACTCTAGCTCCTGGGGATTCAACACCCTCTTCCAGCTTCCACAGGCACATGGATGCACCTGCATGCCCAGGCACATGGATACACATGCATGCCCCCACACATACACATTTTAAAAAACTAAAAAGAAAAGCACATGGTATCGTCTATTCTGATTGCTGCTGTTACTATTGATTGATTGATTGATTGATTGATTGATTGGTTTTTCGAGACAGGGTTTCTCTGTGTATCCCTGGCTGTCCTGGAACTCACTCTGTAGATCAGGCTGGCCTCTAACTCAGAAATCCACCTGCCTCTGCCTCCCGAGTGCTGGGATTAAAGGCGTGGGCCACCATGTCCTGGCACTATTGTTTTATTAAGACATGATCTTGATGGAGAGAGCACAGGCTGGCCTCCTACCTCAGTTTCAGGCAGCATTATTGTGCCAGGCCTATTTCGTATATTATATTATTTTGATTTTTGGTTTATTGAGACAGGGTCTGTTTAGCTTAGACTAAGCCTACTTTTCTATGTAGCCCAGGCTAGCCTCAAACCCATGATCCTTCTATGTCTACCTACAGCATGCTGGGATTAGTGGCATGTGCTACCATATTTGGCCTATTCTGCATTTTTTAACAGTTAGTATCTAGGGGCTGGAGGGTTCCATGAGTGAGGTGTTCTCTGTGCAAGTATGAGAATCTGAGGTTGGACCCCCCTTACCCACATGAAAAGCAAGGTGTGGTGGCACATGCCGATAGCTCAGCACTGGGAAGGGAAGAGGTGCTTTCTGGTCAGGCAGTGAGTCCCAGCTTCAGCGAGGGTCACCCTGCCTCAAAAATATGGTGAAGAGTGAAAGAAGGCATCGAGCCAACCTCTGGCATCCACATGCATGGTCATGTACACAAATGCACATACAACACACAGAAATTGGTTCTAGGGCGAATTTAGTGGCTACATACATGTCCACAGGGAGAGGCATGCTAACAGCAATCCTTCAGGTTGACATTCAGGATGTTCCCAATTTTTCACTATTGCAAACAATGCCACATTAAAATCCATTCAGAACCATTTCCTTCCTTCTTTCTTTCTTTCTTTCTTTCTTTCTTTCTTTCTTTCTTTCTTTCTTTCTTTCTTTCTTTTTTATTCACAAACACCTTGGCCATATAGCTAGGCTTTTCTCTGACTAGACTCATAACTTAAGATAACCTATTTATTCTCATCTACATTCTGTGTCATATGGATGGTTACCTGTGCTCAGGTAATGCACCTGTCTCCTCACATATTCCTAGGTGAATCTTCCTGAACCTGGCTCTATCCTGGCTCTATCCCAGAATTCTTTCTACCTCCCAGATGTCCCACCTTCTATTTCCTGCCTAAGCCATAGGCCATCGGATTTACTATTGACTCGTGCCACATCCGTACAGACTTAAGATATTCTCTCTACATTTTCCTCAGTTGAGTTTCCGACCTTTAAAACTATCCCTTATATTTATATTCTTGTACAGCTATTCAGAAAATCTAAATTTAATTTCCCATTAATTCTCTTTAAATTTTCAGTTCTTGCCATTTTGTTTTTCATTTATTCAGTTAAAGATACTATTTTCTTAAAAACAAATTTCTTGCCTAATGCTAGATACTTAAGATTTACTCTTACTTTTTTTCTGAATATAACTTTAGATTATTGTAGATTAATCAGTATTGGGGATTTTACACAAGTGTGAGGCTTAAAAAAACAAAACAAAACAAAACAAAACAAAAAACAAAAAAAAAGCCGGGCAGTGGTGGCGCACGCCTTTAATCCCAGCACTCGGGAGGCAGAGGCAGGTGGATTTCTGAGTTCGAGGCCTGCCTGGTCTACAGAGTGAGTTCCAGGACAGCCAGGGCTACACAGACAAACCCTGTCTCGAAAAACCAAAATAAAATAAAATAAAATAAAATAAAAAAAAAAATAAAAAAAAACAAGTGTGAGGCTTGAGCTGAAATTTGTTTATTTAGTTAGTCATTTATGTTCATGGATGTTCACTTGCTTCAATACCACTGTTGAAAAGTCTGAGTTTTCTCCTGGAATAAATTGCCCTCTTCACTTGATTGATTTTCTACTTTTTCAAAATCAACTTGGAATATTTATATGTTGGTCTATGGTGGGCTTCTCTATTCTGTTTTATTGATTGATGCAACTGCCCATTTACCAATATCACATAATTTGCTTATTGTAGATAACTTATTAAGTTTTGAAATCATGTATATTAAATCTTCCTTCTTTCTTCTTTTAAATTGTTAGAGTTGCTAGCGATTTTTGCTTTTCCATGTAATTAGATACATAATCTTGCCTATAACTATAAAATCAGTAATTCTTCCTGTGATCTTGATAGTAACTTTACAAACTATGGACATCAACTTCAAATGACGTGATATACTGAAGTTTATAATCCATGAAATTACATATTCTCTAGATGCATAGACATTCTTCAACATTCATCCAACAACTAGTCTACATATTTTCTTCCATTTATCAGGCATTTTGCTTTTTTTTTATACTTTATTTACATTTCAAATGTTTCCCCCTTTCCAGATCTCCCCTTTGGAACCTCCCTATTCCCCCCCCCCTCTAGAACTATTTCATAAAGTAAAATTACAAAGTCAAAAACATGCATGTTTTTAAGATTCTTGATATACATATTACAGACTGTTCTCCCAAAGGATTGTTCCAATTTACAATGTTCCCAGTCATGAGTGAGAATACGGTTGGTTTTTAATATTTTATTTCACACTGTATGCCAGGGAATTTCAGGCCGTCAAACCTGACTGTCATCTTCCCAGAGAGCTCCAGCCCTCATTTCCTGCCTCCCTCTGGGGAATCTTCTCTAAAGAAGCAGAATTTCCCCTGAGGAATCACCTTCTAGACGAAAGATCCCCGACTTTAGGCTATCAATGAGGAACAAAAGGAGGGACAGGTTTGTCACAGTGAAGTTTGGGGAGGCTCTAAGTGATCAGCAGTGCTGCCTGGTAGCTGGCAGTACATTTCCCATGCTCATTAGGTCCTTGCTCCTGCCAGCACACCAGCAGTAGTAACCATGACTGAAATGGCAGAGCCAGGAGGCAAACCTCAATATAGCAACTCCTTTGCTTTCAGACTTGGGCTAGGAGAACTAAGCAAAATGTTCTGGAAGTTACTGAAGCTTGTGTGGCAGTTCTTATGCTAAGATTTAAAAATGCATTAGAGAGAGAGAGAGAGAGAGAGAGAGAGAGAGAGAGAGAGAGTGTGTGTGTGTGATGTGTAAGTGCACGCATAAGGAGGTCAGAAGGTGACTTTGTGGAGCTGGTTCTCTTCACCTTTCTGCGGATTCTGAGGATCACACTGGGTCCCAGGGCTCACCCCACAAGCACCTTTACCCACTGAGTCATCTCACCTACCACGCTCTTCCTTTTTTCCCCTTTTCCTTCCTTTTTTTTTTAATTTTTTTTCATGTGTAGCTGGGAGTAGTGGTGCACGCCTTTAATCCCAGCACTCGGGAGGCAGAGGCAGGCGGATCTCTGAGTTCGAGGCCAGTCTGGTCTACAGAGTGAGTTCCAGGACAGCCAGGGCTACACAGAGAAACCCTGTCTTGGGGTGGGGGCAGGAAAAAGAGATTTTTATGCGTATGTGTATTTTGCCTGCATGTGTGTCGCATTCCACATGAGTGCCTGCTGTCCAGGCAGGCCAGAAGAGGGCAACATCTCCTGGAACTAGAGTAGCAGAAGGTCGAGAGCATCCATGTGGCTGCTGAGAATCAAACCCTGGACCTCTGGAAGAGCAACCATTGCTCTTACCTACGGAGCCGTCTCTTCAGCCCCATTCTTCCTTTTGTCCTTTTTTTTTTTTTTTTTTTTGAGACAGGTCCCATGTAGCCCATGCTGGCCTCAAACCCTGCACAGCTAAGAATGACCTTGAACTTCTGACACTCTTGCCTTCGCCTACCAAGTGCTTCAGCTACAGTCAGCACTACCATGCTCAGGACTTTTACATATTTTTCAGAATACATTTTCAGAAATAGCTATGGGGCAGATACTCGAAAGAAACGCAAAGTCTGGGGACAGAGGATTTATTTTTATTTATTTGTATATGTGCTAACAATGCACAAATGTATGTGTATGGGCACACATGTGTGCAGGAGTGGGTACACATGTGTGCATACATGTGAAGGCTAGAAGTTAACATCAAGTGTTCCCTTCCACCTTCCACATTGAGGGAGGGTCTTGGCTGAACCCACAGTCATCAACCTAGCTAGCTTTGGTAGCCAGTTTTCACCGGGAGTTCCTTGTTTCCACCTCCCAAGTGGTGGCGTTACAGGTCTGCTTGTCAGTCATGTGGGAGCTGGCGATGCAATCTCTGGATCTCATGCTTCTATAGCAATCATCTTGTCAGCTGAGCCATCTCCTCAGTCAGCCAGTGTTTAAAGAGTTAGAATCCTATTCTTCACAGTTAGGCTGTGTCTTCTACACTGATTGTTCTGTGGCCTCTGCTAAGGGGACCTCCCCAGGCTCAAGGTGGGTTGTAGCTTATCCAGGCTTACCCATCACTCCCTGACTGCTGCTGTGATGCTAACTGAAAAACTCAGGGGCACAATCTCATGCCCAGGGCATTAACAGGAAGCAACTATGGAAGGAAACAACCTGTGTAATTCCTCAACCATTGCACAGTTACCCACAGCTCAGTGGATGCCTTTGCCCTGGCCTCACTTCTCCACACAGTCCCACCCAGAGGTCCACACCCCTGTTCTCCTAGGCTGGCAACATAAGCATTCCCAAATCATCTGGGGACTGGTGAGGCGCAGAGTGTCTGACTCAGTAACTATAGGCTACAGCCTGGGGGACAAGTCTCATCTTAGATCCCAGGTGACTGTCATGTCAGGACAGGGATCATGCTTTTGAATGGCAGGGTTCTCGGCTAGGCCTTCCACACATACATTACCCCCAGATAGTCTCACGAAGATCTGTATCCTAGTCCTAGACTGGCTACACCCTTAGTGATAAGAGGAGACAATTATTTACAAAGCATCAAAGCATGGGGAGGGACAACTGAGGCACGGAGTGGGGAGGCAGTTCTTTAAGTGTTCTAGCCAGGCACGCACAGAGCTGTTCAGAACACTTTCTCCCAGGCTTGGCTTTTACAAGTCAATGCATCGCTTTGTTGTTATTACTACATGGCTACATGTATGACCACTGTGCTAGAGCCTTTACCTATCTCATTTAATCCTCCCTGAACCAAGTAAGGCCTACCATTCTCATTTTAAAAGTCAAGAACCGGGTTGTAGAAAGTGCTCATGGTCATACCTTGAAGGAGGTTTCAATCTAATTTATTAATTTTCATACCTCAGTCCTTGCCTCCAGAGTAATCAGATAAGATTACAAGATTAATGCCATGGCAGAATTTACAGGGCAGTGGAACTTGTCTTCCAAAGTCACTTGTAAGGGTGGCACCAAGTCTAATCAGGTCTTTAATGCTCAACGCACACTTTCAGTGTTCTCATGAACACTTCTTTAGAAGATAGCATTAGATTTAAACTTCCTGGTGAGTGAATTCTCTACAGGTAGAAAATATTGTCACTACCAAAGCAGTCAATAACTCATGATGTGGGGGAACAGTAAGCAAGGACAAGGGAATGGGAAGGAGGAGGCAGCACAAGGTAAAAGTAGAAAGGATGAGAGGAGCTTGGAGCCCCCGCCAGGCTGCCATGGAAGGGAGCTGTGAGGGACTAGTAAGGATGAATGAGCTGGAGGCAGAGAGACTAGAGCAGGGGCATGGGAGGATGCAAGAGCTTGAGCACGGGATGCACACCAGCTAAGAGAGGATGGAGAGGAAGCTGCGGATGGGTGGCTGATAACTTGAGGATGAGGGTGAAGAACTGAGCAAGGATAGCCAGTTTCCCTGCTGACTTGAGAGACTTCAGAGAATTACAATGCCATTGGATAAGAAAAGGACAGAGACAGGGGCCACTTCGGATGCCTCTATGTAGGAGGGTGTGCTTGTTTAGATGCTTGAAGGAACGGAGGGAGGAAAGAACATCCCCATACAAGGGATGGAGAAAAGAAGATCTGGAGCCAGGGTGATGGGCAGGGACCAGGAGAGGGTGGTGACAAGGACATCTGCTGGGTTTTGAGAAGAATAATTCCAGAGAGACGACCAGAGTCCTGGGGTGGGCATTGGCTTTTTCCACAAGACAGGAGAGGAGGGTCACTTGCTCGAAGATGTCCAGAGAGAGCAATCACGGCACATCATTCTCATGCTTGCTGGCATCTTCACAAAAGCTTTGTTTTCGATAATTATGGATCTGATCTCTGCGAGGACTGAGGTTTCCCGTAAAGGGATGCCCTCCAGCAGGCAAGGTAAACCATGGCAGGTCTGCTGCTCCTTACAAAGTGTGGGCTACAGGCAAGGGAGGCTGAGTGGGCTCTGGCCAATCTAGAGGTGAGATCAAGCAGGAGGGCGGGAATTTGACTCAATTCTGGATATACCAGAGTCCTTTGATAGGCTTGGGCCATGCTCCCCAGCCCAAAGCAAAAAAGCAGCCAGCAGTGGCCTTGAACTTCTAATTCTTGGGCCAGGGGGTCAGTACAGACTGCAGGAATAGCCTGGGAAACCAGGACAGACACACAAACAGTATCTCGATTTTCCCAGAACCTGGAACACCTGTTCCAGCCAGATGGCGGCTCAGGCTGGGAATCAATGCTCTAGTGTGTGGTGATCATAATTTCTTACTTTTAAAACCTCCAATAATACCCCTTTGTAAGCTCAAACAAAACAACAAACGAAGATAAAACCAATCACGATTTTACTAATGCATTGTCAGGTGTAGTGATGGAGTCAGTGAGCAACATTCCCCACCATAGCCAGAGAAGCTCAGGTAAAGCTAGGCATGCATCTTCATTTCGCCCTTCCATCTCTTCATCTGGACATGGACTCCATGAGTGAGTGGGAGGGTTCTGGGGTGAGAGAAGTCAGGCTTGAGCTACGACAGAGGACTGGCAATCTCCATGAAGCTGGATTTTTCCCAAAACCTTGACTTTGGGGAGCAAATGCATTTGGAAAAATAACCATGTTTTCAACATGAACAGCTTGTATTTGCTATTTATAAAAATTGGCCTGTAAATGTTTCCCGAGTTGAATGAATGTATTATGACATTTGATGCATTTGAAATAACTCAATAATCTGAAGAGTTTCTGCTATGTGAGGAATGCTCGTTCTGTAGAATTAAATCTTGGTTACAATTAGGAAGGAAACTCAAAAAGTTACTATGTTCCCTGGCAGGGAAACAATACTTTTTTATCCACTCTACAACTTTCTGTCAGTGAGAACTCTGGTTATGAGACATTCACATCTAGGCTTCAAGAAAGCACAGGATACTTATTTCCAGAAGTACTTTGTCTTTTAAACACACAGACATAAGTGTGGTACCCTGTACCTGGAGAGGCTCACATAGGAGGGTAACAGCCTATGCTACAGAGCGAGACCCTGTCTCAAACACACCACAAACACAGGCTGGAGAGACTTCTCAGTGGTTACAGCACTGGGTAGCTTTTGTTGTTGCTGTTGTTTTCTCTTTTTAAACAGAGAACCTGGGTTCAATTCCCAGCACCCACATGGTGACTCACAACTGTTTGTAACTCCGGTTGCAGGGAATCTGATGTCATTTTCTCGCCTTCCTGGGTACTGCATTCACATGGTACACAGACATACACATAGGCAAAACACCCATATACATAACATTTTTAAAAATTAAATCTTTAAAGGATCTTCTTAGAAGCCTGTCTTGTGCATATTGTGGCTTCTACTCTTTCCCTACCCTCTCCATCTTAACACCAGCAAAACCTTTTGAGCACTGTTATTGGTGCTTTTGTGCGATTTAGTGTTTCAGAGAGCAGTTCTCAGCTTCTTGTTCCATTTAGGTGTTAAGACAGCTTTTCTCTTTACAGACAGAAGAAATGATAACTGACAGAAAGAAGCCCCTAATCCTGGGTTCCTGCCTACAGCAGACCCTGGAGTGCTGCTCCTGATTCTGAGAGAGTTTGCATCCTCACCCTGACTACCTCTGGCCCAATTCCAGCCAGTTGCAAATTGTGTGGACCGAGCTGCTTTGACAGACTGATGTTATCAGTCTCACGGTGCCTGGAGCACACAGATAGGAGCAGGCAATGGCGCCGTCTCACCGTGTGTAGTAATGCAATTTAGTTTCTGAAATTCAAGTATAAAATCTTGAAAGCTGAGGGTTTTTTTCAATCCATCTCAGGAGGGGGTGGGCGTGGCTTGGAGTTCCCAGAGGAGTCATCTAAATTACAAAATGGCTTCTGCTGTGTATTAATAAACAGTTCAAAGCCATGGAAACACATGCAGAGAGGATTTGCAAGGAGCGTAAGTGCCTGGTGTGTCTTACCTCTTTCCTTCCTCAGCACTGTGCTGCTGTGGAGGCCCACTTCACTTGTATGCTTCCCAAGCGAAGGCCAGGGTGCTCTGCCATAGACTGCTGAGCTAGCTAGCAATGGAGCAGGCACTCGCCTGCCCCAGGATCAATATGGCAGTTTGAGTGGGTCTCAACCCATCTCTCTTAGTGAAGGAATCACTCAGATAGGGCTGAGGATGGTGGTGGGCTACAGAGCAATGCTCACTTTCCTCTCTGGCTCCCCAGTCTCATTCTGTCACACTCCTCTCTGGGCCTCCTGTACTAGTGTCACTAGCCTTATCCCCAGTGGGACACCATGACTGTCCCCACCATACATCCCTCTTGTGGTTACATCTTTCTCATCCACAGGCCTCCCCTGATAGATCGCCTCTAAGAAGAAGTTTCCATGAAAGCCAGGCTAGGTTAGACATTTCTCTAATACACACTTGCAATTCCCTCTCTCCTCAATTTTATCATGCACTTAACAAATTTTATTAAGAGATTATTTGTATAATTATTTATTTAATAAATGTTGAAGGTGATGACAGTGTCTTTCTCCATGGTGTCTTCCCAGTTTCTAAAACAGAGAATTATGGGCTATAATCTGAGAGTGACAAACAATGCAGGGTAGGCCAAGGGTCTGTTTGAGAGATAGATGGGAAAGACTGGCAGCCTACCACACTGTGCCTTGTCTAGTGGTGTCCTAGACACAAATGTTGCAACTCTGTATCCTCTTAGGGCCGTTCTTACAGCTAAGAGCTGAAAAACTGCCTTCCAGAGATTTAAATTGGCAAACAGTCACAGTAGGTGTCTCCAAACACTGGCTCATCTGAAGGTTTGGCATAGTTAAACCCCTCTCAGGAGGGGCTGGAGAGATGGCTTAGTGGTTCAACTCCCCACACCCACATGGTGTCTCACAACCATCTGCTACTCCAGTACCACGGCTCTGATGCTCTTTTCTGGCTTCCTCCAGCACCTGGCATCCATGTGGTATACAGATATACATACAGACAAACATCTTTACTCATAAAATTAAAAATTTAAAAACCCTTATAAGGTCCATGGCCAAGGTAGCAATTTAGCCCCAGGTCTCATGGGGCCCAGCCACCAACTGAACAGACAGAGACTTCTCTGTGGTTAAGGTCCAGGCTCAGCTATTTGTTTACAATCACTTCCTTTCAAAATCTAAAAATCTTTTTTGCTTGTTTGCTTGAGGCAGGTTTTCATGTAGTCCAGGCTAGCCTCCTGATCCTCCTAACTCTACCTCCCAAGTGCTAAGACTACAGATTGTGCTGCCATACCTGACTTAATTCTCAGTTCTTGTTGAATTTTAGAGGAGTGGACAACCAGCTTGAAATCAAAGCCACCCAAAACCCTTCGAGACAAACAAGCGGACTGCTTTGATCTGTCTGTTCAAGGTGATTTGGGATAACCCAGGGTTACAATTATACTTATCAGTTAGGCAATGAACACACTCAGGCAGGGGACCTCTTGGGAATTCATCATTAGAACAGGGAGGCTATGTAGAAAAATTCAAGAAACTTTCAGAAACATTAAACACCCTTTGGTTGTAGATTCCAGACAGGTCTCTTCACCCTCAGGGTGCCCAGGCCTGCTTTGCAGAGTCCCCAGGGCAGAGAGTAAATGAGTTGTCCCAGGTCAGAGCCAGATGGTAGCCTTGGGATTAAAATTCATGAGCTTTTCTTTCCAGCCAGCTGCTCCCTCCCTTGAGTCCTACGCTGTTTCTTCTGAATGCTCAGGGTTGTATTCAATTTAGTAAGGCTTGTGGTCACCTAATCACAGCTCCTAAATAAAACGAGTACAGAGAATCCACCAGGAGGAAGGAAAACATAGGGGAACCTTTGCCCCCAGAACAGACTGAGAGCGAGCTCTGGCTGAGGCTAGGATTGTCCTACTCAAACAAAACCCAATACAAACAAATCTCCTGGGATCAGGCAAAGTTCTCAGCTGCTCTTGTTCTCTATAAATACTTGTTGAAAGAGCCTGTGTTAGTCTCAAGGTAAGAGCCTCTTGGAAACTGGAATGTGCTATTTCTGAAAGCAAGAGGGGCTAGGCTGAGGGGCTAGGCTGACGGACAGCCCAGGTCCAGGGTCATTGAACATTTTTTTTTTTTAATTCAATTAATCGGTTACTACATTGCCAGTAGCTCCGTCTGCAGGAGTGCTACCTAAAAACACTTCAAATTGGATGACAGCAACCTTAGTCATTACAGGCTAGGCTCTGTCAGGTCCACTTAGGTCTCAGTAGACAGCGAATGTTCTTTCCCTACCCTTCCTGCCCCACTGTGTCTGGTTGGTGCTAAGACAGTGAACCAGCCTGTATATGTTTGGTTGTTGAGTGGGGTACACTATTTCAATAATTAGGGCACTTTCTTTGACCAGTCCATTCGTTGAGGTATAAGGCAGGCAATGACTGTGGGGTATGACAGATCCCTCCTTAAAGGACCCAGGAACTTATGACTGTCAAAGAAAACAAGATCTCAGCGGGGCTGAGCAAGAGGGGGCAGGGCCGGAGAAAGAAGAAAAAGTGTCTGAAGTCAGCTACAGTGTACTTACATATAATAAATAAATAAATCTTAAAAACAAAAACAAACCAACAAGATCTCAGGAGGAAGAGGGTCTTCTTGCACAAGGCCAGAGAGCATTGCTGGCTGGGAGGAATGGCCCCTGAGCATTTTTGCTTGGCTTCAGTCCAGGTGGATTTATGTTCTTGCCCCATTTGCTAGCTCATTCAATTAGCTGTGGAAGAGACCTGGAGGCAGAGGAGGAGCTTTCTACTAAAACATTCAAGCCCTGTAAATGGTTGGACTCTTCTACCCTTTCACACCCTCTACTCCTTCAGTATCACTTGAAGAATGAGTGTGGACCCTTTGCCGTGATAGTGCTCAAAGCCTCAGCCATGGGTGCAGGGGCCACATGCACAGCTAGGGTGGGGTGGCAGTAGGGGAGCTCCCAGACTCACCAGTGCTTTCTGCTTCTACTAAACAGGCTCCTCTCCTTTGTGTCAGTGACTATCCTCTAAAAGCACAGATTTAAATAAAACGTGTTCTCATTACCAGTCTGAGGTTATGGGAGTAGCCATGGAAGTCTCTTTCTTCAGGCTTTGAAATGTGGTCAGGGTCTCCTCTCTTAGTGTTCCTTCCTCGTGCTCTGATTAAAGAGGGGGGTACCAGATGTTAGGAGACAAAGGACCCTTGTTTCCCCATCTCCACGGAGTTCTACAGCCTTGGGGCCTTTGGGTATCAGATTCTGGCCACAGACAGCTCAGGAGATGGTGTGATTATCTCTAAGACTAACTTTAGGGGGGAGGAGAGGCCCTTGGGCCTGAGGGTGTTAGATCTCCCAGTATAGGAGAATGCCAAGGAGGGAAGATGAGAGTGGATGGGTGGGTGGGTGGGTGGGTGGGGGAATACCCCCATAGTGGCAGGGGGAGGGAGGAGGGAATAGGGAGGTTCCAAAGGGGAGATCTGGAAAGGGGGAAACATCTGAAATGTAAATAAAGTAGAAAAAAAAAAAAAAGACTTACTTCAGTTTGAGTGATGGTGACCAGGCTAGAAGTGTTTGGGGGAGGTAGGAAAGGTGCTGAGGCAGAGAGAACCTTTGCACCACAGGGACAGTCTTGGAAGGGAGGATGCCCTTTGAAGTGAGTGACATGTTGAGGAAAGTTATTTAAACCTGAATAGTGTGGGTCTCCAGGGTCTCCAGACTCAGCCAGGACAGGCAGGGCTCCTTTGGGAGCTGTCCAGCGTTCTGAATCGCTTCCCCTGGACACGTGGGAGGATCTGAACAAGGCCGGCCTACTGGTTAGTGGTGACCTTAAATGCTGCCAGTTCATCTTTGCGGGTGGCTGACAGCAGCTGTCTGCTTGGGTCCATGGCCTGTACGACTGAAGTAGCTCTAGCATGACTCCAATCACTCATGGCTGCAGCCTGGGCTAAACGCCAGAAACTTGGCTCTCTGGCCAGATTTTCAATAATGAGTAAGATTCAGAATCTTGATATATATGTGAAAAAGAAATGTCCCTCAGTCGATCTGGAAGCTCAGGACCAAACAAACCTGGTCTGAGGACAAGGAGGCCATAAGAAAGGGAAATAATTCGTGTGTGTGTGTGTGTGTGTGTGTGTGTCCACATTCACGGGTGAGTGTTAGGAGCAGCCAGTACAGTAATGCTTAAAACAAATGGTTTATTTATCTGTGTGGTTTCCTCTACAGATGGAGTTGAAGCCAGGGCCGGCATGCGTATGCCGGGCAGATTCTCTACCACCGAGCTGCATCTATCCAAGTTCTATTAGGTGAACTTCACCAAGTTTCTATGGCTCTCCATTTTCACCTTTAACATGAGGAATACCATAGCACCTGTGTCAGAAGGCTGGGGCAAGATTAAGTGAGATGGCCTCATAACCTGTTTACCACAGTCTCTGCCACACGGTAAGCAGTCAGTCAACAGGGCATGTGCCGGTAGGTGTGTGTTCAACACACACAGAGAGAGAGAGAGAGAGAGAGAGAGAGAGAGAGAGAGAGAGAGAGAGAGAGCGCACACTAATGCTGTTTAAGGCTCATTTCAAAAACAGATTACTCTGCCTCTCTACAAGCCACACAGAGAATGGATAAGTCCAGCCTATTTCATTTTCTGTTCAGTCCACAGGGGATGACCTGGGACTTGGGTAATGGACAAGTTTCCCAGCTAAGGAATGAAAAAAGCAGTCCTTAATCCAAGGCCTCTAGCCTTTGGTCTGAGTTTGGCCATAGCCAGGAGGTGGCAGGGTGTCTTTTTGGTCAAGGTCATGTCCTCTTCTTGAGCTTTGGGGCCCAGCCCTTTGGCTCACTTGCTGTGGGCATTTCTTGCCTCTCTGTTTAGGAGTGTACACGCCTCCTTCCCCCAGGAGATTTTTTTCTGAGATAATGTTCTCCATACAGCCCTGGCTGTCCTCAGCTCATTATGTATCCTCATTGGCTAGTCTCAAACCCACAGGGTCCACCTGCCTCTGCCTCCTGAGTGCTGGATGTGCTACCACTGCTGACTTCTGAGGAGGTTCTTACGAAAGTCTATTTGCCTAGCCTGGGCGAACCAGCTTCCTCATCCTGTGAGTCCTGGCACTTTGACTCCCGTGCCCACCACCTCCACCTTTATTATCTTCTCTAATCTTTGAGGGATTTTTTATTTTAATTTTTTGTTATGGGTGTGTGTGTGTGTGTAGCCCAGTTTGGCCTAGAGCCTGCTACATATAGTCATTTTTCCTTTTAGCTATCATTATCTTGTTAATGGCAAGCTTCTTTTCCAGCCAAATACACTAAAACAACAGTGGTGGGATATTTTTAGCGCTTTTTGTTTTGAAATAATTTTAAAAGTTTTTTATTACATTTATTTATTTATGAGCATAGGTAATATATTACAGTGTACCTGCAGAGGTCAAGAAAATTCCTGGTTAGCTGGGCAGTGGTGGTGCACGCCTTTAATCCCAGCACTGGGGAGGCAGAGGCAGGCGGATTTCTGAGTTCAAGGCCAGCCTGGTCTACAGAGTGAGTTCCAGGACAGCCAGGGCTACACAGAGAAACCCTGTCTCAAAAACAAAACAAAACAAAACAAAAATTCCTGGTTAGGTATTTAGTAGAATGTCGTTTTAATTTGCCTAATGTTTCTTTTAAAAATATATGTTTTAAAAAAATTATTTGTGGCTGAGTGTATGTATGTACATAACATGCATGCATGGCCTGAAGAGGCCAGAAGAGGGCGTTAGTTTCCCTTAAACTGAAGTTATGGATGGTTGTGAGCTGCCATGTGGATGTAGGGAATTGAACCTGGGGCTTCTGGTAGAGCAGCCAGTGCTGTTAACCGCTGAGGCCTCTTCACCCCCTGCCTAACATTTCTTGCAAGCAGTTCAGGTCACAGTTTTGGAAGAGAATAGTGGAGGTAACATGTTCTCATGGCACAGCAGAAAAGGTCATGCGTCTCACCAGGGAGGCTAGCCCTAATCATTTAGTGTGGGGCTTGCCAGCACCCTGTCACAAAATTACTATTTTTGTCATATTGTTTTCTAGTCATCAGAAACAAGTCACTTAGTCCAGCCAGCACATATTCAAGAGAGAATAATTAAATCCCATCTCCTAGAGAGAAGAATATCAAAGAAAGTGTGGATACATGTTTAAAGCTACCATAGTAATTAATCGGCAAGAGTGTCGTATGACCATTCAATGTCCTGATTCCCTTGAAGAGTCCCTGTCTAGATTTAGTGATCATGGAATCTTGACAGCAGGTACTGTTACTATGATGTCCTAGCGTAATTTTTATTTCCTTCATTTTTCTATAAATATAAAACGTTAATGAAATATATATATATAGCTGGAATTCTTCTGAAAGGAATATTTGTCCTTTCTCCTGCGTTTGTTTAACCATTTATTTACATCAGTATGGACTGGTATTTTATTTGGGGTATAATCCAATACCATCACTATTTTCTCACAGGTTATGCCTGTCTCTCTTTGACCTGACTATGGGTCTTCCTGACCCATCCTCTTTCCCTTTAGACCTCTGGGAAACCAACTGGAAATGGAACATAGCACTTCCTGAATAGCTCAGGCTGGCCTTGAACTCAAACTCTTTCTGCCTTCGCTTCCAAGGTCACTCCCACGCTTGACTATATATACATTTTTGTCTTATACATTTTTGTCTTTCTTCTTTCAAGTCATCTTGTGTATTATTTTTTAAGTGTGTGTAAAATGGATAGAGCTAAAATAAAAATAAAATAAAATGTGTGTGTGTGCGCGTGTGCGTGTGCGCGCGCGCGTGTATGCGTGTGTGTGCATGTGTGTGTGCGTGTGTGCGCGCGTGTGCGTGTGCGTGCGCGTGCATGTGTGCATGTGTGTGCGTGCGTGTGTGTGCGCGTGCGTGTGTGCAAGCACATGTGCCATAGCACACCTGTAGAAGTCAGAGGACAGCCCCGGGGAGTTGGTTCTTTGTTTCCACCTTTACTTGGATTCACAGGATTGAAATTAAGTCTCCAGGCTTGCAAGGCCTGAACTATCTCATCCACATTCATTACTCTTAAAACACTGTTCTGAGAATCGAATACTCATTACAGTACCCTTTGCCCAGACCCTTCGGTGGCTCCCACCATGTACAAACTCATTGACCTGCCATTCAAAAGTTGAATAACTCGGTCCCAATTGCCCATCAAGCTGTCTCCCCAATTGCTTATCTTTCTAAATCCTTTGTTCTCTCTGCCCCAGCTGTCAACCCTCTGTGTGGGTGACTTCTGATGACTATTTCTAGTTTGACTAAATTATTTTAAGCCATTAGAATATGTGTATTGGCTTCCTTAACTTAAAAAAATGACGCACGCTCCCTGGAAAACAAACAACCCAGAGCAGAGGAAGTGGATACCTACTCTCCCCCCCAGGCCTTTACATTGTTAGTTTATATGTACAGATGTTAGTTTATATGTACAGATGTTAG
>JADRCH010000058.1:8433208-8473905 GCA_019843965.1 Rhynchomys soricoides | reverse complement strand
CCCAAACATGTGTGATCGTGGCTGAAGCTGGGGTGTGACAACAGAATCTCCCAAACATGTGTGATTGTGGCTGAAGCTGGGGTGTGACAACAGAATCTCCTCCTCACTTCTCTTGGCTGGTGAAGGTGAAGCTGCAGGAGCCCTGCCACAGGGAGTTAAGGGGCAGGGACATATCTGTTCAGTGTTGAGCTTTTCATTTCCAAAAAAATGCCAGAGGGCTCTGCAGAATTAGAGAAGGAAGAGAGATGTGAGGTTTAAGCTGAGGGTGCCCAGCAGGAACAAGACCAGCCAGGGGAGGGCCCACGCACGCAGTGACATTTCCATCCTCTGTGCATTTAGCCAACATGTCCGTAAGTACCTGATTCCAAACATATGTGGTGACGGAACAAAACCTCTATTGCCTGTGTAGGGATATGCTAAGGGAAAGAGCGTGCGTTTTCTGCATTTGTTACACAAAATAGGAAAGGGGATAATAAAAAATACGGTAAATTGATTAATCATAACAGAGTCCAGACAAAGGGAGGAAGTGCAGGTTCTCACATGATCAGAACTGCTGCTTTATACTTTCAGACTTTAAATGCATGGATATATATATATACATATATCTTCAAACACAGACAAACTAGACTACCCACATTTCATATGCAGCTTATGATGGCAACTTTTATGTCATATGCTTTCTATGCCAAGGAAAAATATATTATAAATGTCTTTTCATCTGAAAACCATTTATAATTAGTGTGCACGATGCGTGTGGACACACATGACACAGTACATATGTGGCAGCCAGAGGATGACTTTGTAGAATTGGTTCCCTCCTTTCATCTTCCTTGTGGGGATCAAACTACAGTCACCAGAGTTCTGCAGCACGTGCGTTTACCTGTAGAATCAGCTCATCTAGCTGTCTAGCTGGCTGGTAAAAAAACAAAAAAACAAAAACAACAGGGGCTCGTGTACCCCAGGCTAGTATTGAATTCATTATGCAGCCAAGGCTGGCCCTAAATCCCCGCTCTTCCTGCTCGTGCCTCCTAAATGCTAGAATTATCGGTATGAGCTACCAAGCATACCTCTCCATATATACATATACGTGTGTACTGTGGAAAGAACGTTCCATGGTTTATTTAATCAGTCTCCACTACTGATGTCTTAGGCTCTTTGGGATTTGGGGATGCGGGGTTAGTGGTGGAGGTGGTGGTAAGGCTTGAAACAGTTTCTCTGTGTATTCTTGGCAGCCCTGGGACTCAATATGTAAACCAGACTGGCCTCAAAGTCACAGAAATCCTCCTGCCTCTGTAACCTGAGTGCTGGAATTAAAGGCATATAGCATCATGCCTGCCTCTTTCCTTTTTAAGTTTCTTTTCACTATGATAATATTGCAGCTACTGTAGCTATTGTAATGCTTATTGCAACTATTTAATGCTATATTATAAAATTACATACATATTTGTGTTCATTTTTAAGGCAGTATCTCACCACATATTTCACTCTGGCCTTGAACTTGTGATCCTAATGACTAGTAAAAGAATATATTTGCCTATTTTTCTAGTTTAACCAAATTTCTAAATACAGAAGCAATGCTTCATTGTCAGTTGTCTATCCTCACCAACTTGGCCTCAGGGGATGCTCTGGTTTCGAAGTCAGAAAGGCCAACTGTCCTGTTGGCAAGTTACTTTTCTTAACGCCGCTTTCCTTCTTACAGGTACAATATTACCTAGTTTGCAAGGCTGCTGTTAGAATGAAAGGGGGTAACGAGTGTAAAATATTTTACACCATGCCTGGCATGGTCAGCAGATGGGAGCCGGGTTATCTTTACACCACTTATTTCTCATTTGCATGTTCCCATTTAGCCTAGAGTATTCCTCAGTCCCAATTTCCCTGCCACCAGAGAAGCCTTGCATGCTGAATAACTCGAGCTTTACTGTAACCAAGACCAAGAGGTATTGCCCTCCCTCTCACTAGGTCTGCACTTCCTAGGAATGCCTTGAAGCTAATTTTCAGAGTACAGATTTTAGTGAGTAAATCAGGGAGACAAACACCCTGTTCTCCCTCTCAGTTATCTTTATTAGGATCTTAATCAGCACATGTTTACTTCCCGGGACACTGCAGAACAGGCCATTTAAACAGCTGGTCTTTCTTTTCTCTAAACAAGATGCTATATTACAGCCTGGAGGTGGCAAACGGTCCATGGAAAACATATGGGGCAGCAGGCCCTGCAAATGCATGACCCTAGAACAGCAGCAGCCCAGGTTGAATTCCATCGCCCATGCCCTTCCACAGCTGGGCTGCCCAGCCAGCTCTGCCAAGCACTCATTTACACAGCTGAGATTAACCAGAAGCCGGTGGCAACTCTGGGACATGCCAAGAGGGGGCAGTGTGGTACTACAGTTAAGAGACTGGGTTCTAAGGCCACACACCTGGGTTTGATATAGCTCTGGCACCTAGCTGTGTGACCTTAGGTCTCAACTCCCTGCCTGTAGATTAAGCAGATACCCCCTTCACAGGGTTGCAAAGGTTAAGTGAAATGCTGCATATCTGGTAAATGTTCACTAACAGAAGGGCTCAGGTTAAATATGATAGAATGACATAGGTTACTAAATAAAGGAGAAAAGAAATTGAATTTTTCATTCATTCATTCATTCATTCATTCAAGCATTCATTCTACAGGTAGTCAGTGAAAGTCTACCATATTTGCAGGACTATAATGTAAAAACAGAACTGGTCTCTGCATTCATGGAACTTTAGACTTCACAGGGCCTTATGGCAATACAATTACCCAGACGTTTCTCAATTACATCTGTGAGAAGCACAAGGAGAGAAGACCCCTGCGGCAAGCTTAGATGACGAGGTGGAGTTAACCCAAACAAGGTAGAAGGTACAGAACAAAGCATTCCAAGAGAAAATTATGTGCAAAAGCCCCGAAGCAAAAGCAGAACTTGGGGGAAATCGAGCAAGGTGGGATGCAGCCAGTGGTGGAAACAACAGAGTTTCGGATGAGCTGGATGAGAGGACTGCAGGCAGACTATCTGAGGCTTTGCGGGTCGCCAGAAGGATTTGAGCATTTTTCTTTTTCTTTTCTTTTTAGACAGGATCTCATGCATCCCAGGCTGGCCTTAGACTTACTGTGCATCTGCAGATGCCCTTGACGTCTGGCTCGTCCCTCTATCTCAAGTGCTGAGATTACAGGTGCTTTCTTCCATACCCTGCTTAGGACTTGCATCTTTACAGGCAGGAGTAGTTGTTGAAGTGTAAGGGAAAAGGGACTTCTGTTACTTAGCAACACGATTTCCTCTGTCTCTGCTCTTTTAGGGAGCTTGGGAAGTTCAGATAGGGTTTTGCTATATATCCCAGGTTCACCTTGAACCACTGTGCAGCCTGTGCTTCAGCCTCATGAGTACTGGGGATTACATGTGTGCACTGCCACATCTGGTTTCTGTTGGCTGTTTTATTATTTTGTGACAGAAGGTCTCACTGCATGGATTAGGCTGGTCTCAAGTTCACAGTCCTACTTCAGCCCCCCACGTGTTGGATCACAGATACATACATCACTGATAATCTCTCTTCGTGGGATGGGAGAGATTGGGTCTCACATAAATTCTTGCTGGGGCCTTCCAGGAGAGGGGAGCAAAAAGGACCATGTGGCAGCTCCTTCGTGGAGCAGCAGGTGGCCCTTCAGGTTCTCGCTGTTTAAGGAAGAGTCAGGCTTAAGGAGGAACCAGGGCGGGCATCCAAGTTTCCTCTGATCAGAAATCCTACATAGCGGACCCTGTGAACTTGTGGATTCTGTATATGCTAATTCAACCAAACTTCAGTTGAAAATATTAGGCAGAAAATGTCTGGACTAAACATGTATGGACTTTTTTCTCATTATTCCTTAAGCAGTATAGTATAATCACCATTTACACCCAGAACGGTGGCACATGCCTTTAATCCCATCACTTAGGCAGAAGCAGGAAGATCTCTTTGGGTTTCAGGTTTGCAGGGCTACATAGTAAGAGTTTGTCTCAAAACCGAACCGAATCAAACCAACCAACCAAAATAACTGCTTACATGGTATGTACGTAGCATGAGTCATGGCAAGGAACCTTGGGAGGATTTCAAGTATAAAGAGGTGTGTGCACTGAATGCCACTCTAAGTTTCTTTCAGTTTTGTTTTTCTTTGAGACAGTGTCTGCCTATGTTGTCCAGGCCAGCACTGAACTCATGTACTCAAGAAATCCTCATGCCTCAGCCTCCAAATTGTGGAGACGCCAGGCATATGCTACCATGCTTGGCTATCAAATAACTAGGGGTCTTGAAACCATGGGTTTTGGTGCTGGGAGAGGGTGGGGCACTGGCCCTACAGCCAGTTCCCCACAGATGCTGAGAAGCCATTGTATTGGGCAATGGACACCAACATATAGTACCAGCTGTTTCCTGCCTCTTATAGCTAGTCCCTGGCCAGCCTGCACCTCTCAGGCTTCCTGCTACATCAAATGCTCCAATGCACTGGACGTAGTGATGAGAAAACTAAGCTGGGTGGTAGAGGTGAAGGATTTACAGAGGCAGGGTCGTGGTCTGGGTGGGTTCTAGTCTGTAAGCAGCAGCTCCAACTCTGGGCTTCCTGGTCATTGGCCCAGTGAGAAAATGATGTGTGCATTTTATTTGTCTGTGGTACATGTACACAGAGCACACGATCTATAGTCTCCTCTGAACAGAAGAATCAAACAGGAGTGGTGATCAGGGAAGGCTCAGGAATGCCAAAGCACGAGAGGATGGGAACTGCCCTGCTCCCAAAGGCAGCTAAACTTGGTAGGAGAGAGAAAAGGACAAGCTGCTGGAGTTGCCCTTCCCATGCCTCCCTCAACCTCCCCCAGCCAGTAAACAGGAAGCCAGGCTTGGGCACCTGCCAGAACCCCGGGCTTGGGCAGGAAGCTGAGGAAACAAGTGTGGAAGACTCTCCTCAGTACAGAAAGGGGCTCCAGAGAAATCCTGGTCAGGGGAAATAAACGCAGCTCCTGTGCAGAACTGTCTCAGCTGCTTGCACACCTCAGGCACGGCCTGTGGGTCAGGCATGGCCCTAGCAGGATTCATAGAGATGCCTCAGTGAGAAGAGAATCAAGTCAGGAGCCTCCCCTCGGGAAGCCCAGGTCACCCAGGAAGCAGAATGGAGTCCATGAGGTTTGAGGACCTGTTAGAGCCATCTTGGGTTGATGGAGAAGGAAATGATGGAATGGCATAAGGATGGTGTGGGGAAAGCAGATGCAAAGGAGAAAGTGCCTGCGACCAAGGGACTGATGGGGACCAGGAAACTCCTAATGAAATAATGGACTGTGGTAATGACCATCGGGGACTGCTGAGAACATTAGGTAAATGTTGAGGAACCTCTGTAATGGGCTGTAATCAGGCTAAGTATCCCATCAATCAGTCTGAACACCACAAAAACTAGGCCAACAGTGTGTTGAGGATGATATACTCAATCGCACCTCAGAGGGGAGTGGGGTCATACACAGCACATCTACTAAGCAGTCTCCGCTAGTTGGCTCTGACTCTGATGGAGCCTGGAAATCTAACTACTGGTTTACAGAAATGTGGGAGAGAAGAATAGGACTAAAATCAGCACAGGGATGCGACTCACAAAACCCAGGATGTGGGAATCATAACACAAGACTCTCAAACAGGTAAGGTGCAAGAAAAAAAAGGTAGGAGGGACTACAGATTAAAGAAATGCCAATCAGGACTACATAAAAGCCCCTGCTGGGCAAGCTCAACCTGGTTCTGATCCCTGGAGCCTAAGGAAAGATGGAAGGACAAAACTGATTCCACAAAGTCATTCTCTGATCTCTATGTGTGTGTTCGAGCATAAATTTAAAAAAGGCTAACCAAGTACAATGTATGGACTAGTATCAAGCAAGCTAAGCAAGAGTTTTATAATGTTAAGGAGTGTGATAATATTGTGTCTGTTAAACATAACTTTAAAAGGACAAATATAAGATGATGCTAAACATGAAAGAATTGTTTAGGATTACCTGGCGGTGAGGGGCACAGATGAAGCTTCAGTCTTGTGTGGATAACCACCGTAGTTGTTTGGTGAGCACCTGGGAGTGCATTTTACCCCCTAGTGTACATCTGCTTGAATGTTACTGTGACAACATGTTGAAACGAGCTCAAAGCCAGCAGGCTAGGTTGCCTCCTTTTCTAGCATACTGACACAGGGGAATCTTAAATGTTGTCTGACCACTGACCTTTGTAAACTGAACTAGCAGCAGGATAACCCATGACCTCTATAAACAGTGAACTCTCCAAGAAGGTCCCATTGTGACAACAGGAATCACAAACACAGGCTAGAGGAAGGGACAGGGTCTCTGAGACCCTTTATGGCTCTCCTTGTACCTGCCTTCTCATGGGATCACCCTCTGAGAAAAGAACTCTTTTGTCTCTAAGCTGGCTTTACCACAGCCCCATCAAAGAGGTGGAGGCCCTTCTCATTTGATGAAGAGAAGAAGAAACATCTCTTCACTCTCTCCCACAAAAGGTCCCCTAGGAACCATTGACAGGAAAAGGGAATCACTCACTCCTTCATCATTACCAACCCTGGACCAGAAAAGGTAGTGCTTTGCAGTTCATCTGTGTGTGCATGATCTTATTCATCTTATAAGTAGCCTGAAAGAGGCCAGGATGTTGGTCAAAGGTCATACTGAAGACATAGCTAGGATGCACTCATTTGACTTCTTGACTCTATTGGGCATTTCTCTTGCTCCAAGGCCAGGGCCCCTCACTAGCTCCTTAGGGTCTCTCCATAATTAGAGATACTCAAACCAGTTCCTCCTGAGGGAGCTTCCTGCAATTGCTTGAGGTATCTCAGAACCTCCTATCTGCATGATCTGATCTGAAGTTGATGAAAGGTTGATACGTGGCCCAACCTTGTACTCATGTTTCCAACTCTCTCACTCATCTCCTGCTATCAGTAACTCTTCCTCGTTGCCTCCTCCTCCTCTTCCTCTTCATCCTCCTCCTCCTCTTCATCCTCCTCCTCCTCTTCCTCCTCCTCTTCCTCCTCCTCTTCCTCCTCCTCTTCATCCTCTTCTTCCTCCTCTTCATCCTCCTCCTCCTCTTTATCCTCCTCCTCCTCTTCTTCCTCCTCCTTTTCATCTTCCTCCTCCTCCTCCTCCTCCTCCTCCTCCTCCTCCTCCTCTTCTTCCATAAACCACTAGCCACACAGTATGACCCCTGCTTAGCTTTTCTGAAACTAAGCAAGACCTGGGAGCAGAAAGACCAGCTGCGAGCAGAGTTTTTCTAGAAGCTAGTATCTTCGGGGGACTGTTCTGGGGGTCCTCCTCCTTCAGTGGGGGCTTCCCTCATCAACTCTGCAATCTGCATGCCAGCAGCTGCTGACCTTCCCACTGAAAGGCAGGCTGCCCCAGACAGAATCCTTGTCACACTTAGCTTCTGTGCTAAGAACATGAACCTGACATGCTAAGGCTCAAAGGATGGTATTCTTCCTTACCTCATCCCTCTGAGACCTTGGGTACTTTTCCCATCTCTAAGAGGATGTATGCAAGCCACACAATGCTGGGGGACTCATCAACAGTGTCTGTCTTTGCTTATTAAATATTAAATATCACTATACTATTAATAGCTTTCCCAGTCAGTCCCACAACAGAGCTGCCAGCATGGTCAAAGGTTTCGGCACCAAAGCGAGCAGGGCTACATTGGCCCTCCCATGTGCCCATTTCTGAAAACTTACCGGCTGTTGTAAGGGGAGAGGATGGAGAAAGGCCAATTTGGAAGGGACTCAGTGGGGAGTCCCTGACCGGCTAGGGAGCAAGAAGCAGTTACTGGCTGTCAGGGCACCCCAGGCCTTCTCATCCTATGGTTTCTTGCAGGCACCCCCCTGACACCCCACCTCACGGCTCTCATCCACACCACCTTTGCTTGGGTTTCTACCACTAGTCCCAGCTTGATTGCTGTGATTTCGGTTGTGTGCTTGATTTGTTTAGGATCTGTTTCTCCCACTGGCTTGCCATGTTTCCTCTCTTGATTATTCTACTCCCCACTTCTGGTGTAGTGTCTTGCATACAGCAGATGTTCAAAATGTTTCTTTGAATAATGAATGAATTCTTCAACCCATGTATCCCCCTGAAACTCCCACAATTCTTCAATATGTATGTCTCTGCTCCCTGGCTCCCACCTACTCATTCCTCAGAATCCCCCAACTCCTGTCTACTCATCCTCAAATGTGCCAGCTGTCTTCTGTAGTTCCATTTCATAAGACCAAATTTCTTCTTTTTTGAATTGTCAAGCCCTGGGTAAGTAGATGCTCCCTGTCAAGGAGATAGAGGAGAAACTGAAGGACAAGACTCACAGGACATCTTACTGAAATGGACACCCTGATCCAGAATGTTAGATATCAAGCTAGATAGCAGACTAGATAGAGGTTAGAGCCTTGAGACTGGCTGACCGTTTCTAAGAATAGCCAGGAAAGGTTTCTTGGAGAAGCAGAGTTGTCCTGGTTTTAAAGAATGTGTCAGAGTTGTTGAGTGAGTGGTCAGAGATGGGAGAGACTTCTTCTGAGAGGAATAGTCTCCAGGTACCAGTGGGAGAGAAGAGGTAAAAGGGCTGCCTGGTCCTGCAAGAAAGCTAGCACGAATGGTACAAATTAACAGCTCTGAGGGATGAAGTTGGTTTAGAGGCCTCAAAGGCCCATGAAGCTTGATGTAGAAAACTCAACTAGGTCTCAGGTTGTAAAGGGCCTGAGACCAGGACATTAGTTCTGCCCTGGCTAATGCTAATGCTAATGCCCTAGGTAACAGCCAAGCTAATTCTGTCTTCAGACCCTGCATACAGGTATACAAATAAGCCATAAGAACTCTCCCAACCTACTTCCCAAGGTGGGTCAAGTGCTGGGAAATCTATTTCTTCTCTCTTAAAAAAGAACCTAGACAGGCCTAAGACTTTACACATTGCACACTTTACACAAGAGTCATACACAGGAGAGAAAGATGGCATGCTTACATCTTGTCGAAAGAAAGGAAGGAAGGCCAGGAACAGATGGTGTCTGTAGAACCAGCCTAGAAATATAGAGACTAGCAAAATCTCATCACAGAAAGCAAGTGCTGCTCATAGTGTGGACCATGACTGCCTCACTTATCCCATTTCCTCCCCAGCACAATTGCTGGTGCCTATTTTAGAAAGAGCATGGCATTTTCCAAAGAACAGTGTGCCTCCAGGTGTCTTGGCCTCTGGGCATCTTTAGAGCTGCGACCTCAGAGAGGAGAGGGGTAGGCACCCCTTCATTCTCCTACCCAATGACTGAACAGGCTGAACAGCTGCAGTTTTTCCAACTGTTCTCACATGACATGACTTCGATTCTTTTGGTCACTCTCTTGAATGTTGACAGCAAAGGCAGGGTTTCAGACGATGCTGACCAGTGCAGAATGAGATAGAGTAGGATCAGCACCTCCTCGGAGCTGAACTCCACACTTCTATCAAGGTAACCTAATATTATATTAGCATTCCTAGTGGCTAGCTCATATAGTAGGCATATTAGACTTCCTGTCCACTGAGGCACTAGCTCTCTTTGAAGGTCTACCTCACCTGCCTAATCTCACAGCCTCACCTAGATTCCTTTTTAAGTTGTACCCTGATAAATTCAGACATCTATCTTTCTGAGAATAAGGGTTATAGTACATACAGCCATGTGTGCTGGCACACGCCTATAACCTAACACTTGGAGGCTGAGGCAGGGGAATTATGAGTTTGAGGTCAGCCTGGGCTATATAATGAGTTCTAGGTCATTGTGGGAACACGGTGAGAACCTGTCTCCAAAACCAAAATAACAATGGGAAGATTTATATCATATACATATGATGTTCTTCCTTAGTGTGAAGCTGCCATCTCACAGCTCCTGTGGCTCCTTACCTGATTGCTGGTCAGCCTGGATTACAATGCAGTTCCAGCTTTGCCTCTTGATTTTATACGGCTAACAAAAGGGCTACATAGTTCAAACATGACCCAAGTTCAACATAACAGATGGCAGAGCTACTAATATGATCATGAAACACAGTGGCAGTCACAGTAACATGGGTTGCTCAGATCCCATGGACAGGTCTGTGTGGAGAAAAACTTGAAAGTATTTATCCATTTGCATAGCTAAGACAGCCAGGGGTGGGGGAATGCTTCAGAGAAATCATAGCAGGAAAAAACAGGCTCCCGTTAGCCTGGGGTAGAGAGAGGAAGATGCTGAGGCTTTTTAGAAGGGTTTTGCTTTCATTTTAAGCATGGCCAGTCACTCTGTGATAGTCACAAGAGCCTCATTCCCCACCCCCCTTATCTGTTCAGCAGAGTGAAGGTTCCACCTTCTCACCTAGCCCACTAATTTTCCAAAGGACTGTTAACTTTGTATTTGTTCATTCCCCAAGACCCAGTGCTGAGGATCTGCTTAGGAAGTCTGGGATAGGAATGGTCAGTTTTCAGCTCTTAAGTAGCTATGTCACAAGACTGCAGCCCTCAGTAAGACAGAGCCTCCCTTTCCTGTGTTGTCTGCTCAGGATAATGATGATTAAGGGAAGCCAGGATGCTAGGGCAGAGCCCCAAAAGGGCCATTCCTCCTACTGAAGACCAAGGCAGACACAGAAAGACAATTATATCACTTTTTTCATAATAGCAGGATTCTTTCTCAGAATCTACCTTACCACAATGTCCCAGATGGCCACTACAGTTCAGTGGGCATTGGTACTTATTTTTCTGTGCATTGGTGTTTTGCCTGCATGTATATCTAGGTGAGGGTGTCAGATCTTGGAGTTACAGACAGTTGTGAGCTGCCATGTGGGTGCTGGGAATTGAACCCAGATCCTCTGGAAGAACAGTCAGTGCTCTTAACTATTGAGCCATCTCTCCAGCCCCAAAGGTCACCTCTTACTTATCACTCGTACTTTGTGTCACTTGTACCCAAGAGGGTGTAAAGTGGTTATGCAGGAACATCCTCTGAGCTCTCACAAATAGCTAGGGCATTTAATGAGGCTTCAGATGAGTGTCTGTCACATCTCCTACACCAGGAATCTATTTCTTGCTTTGAATCCTAATGGCATTCTTCCTGACAAGATATTTGGACTATAATCTGTATTTTCCATACTGCCTGGCCAAACATAAAAGTCAAAGCATAGCCCACAGGCCAAAAGAGAAACAGCTACAGCACAGGCAGCTGAACCAGAACTAAAAGAACATTTTAAAATGGCTAAAGCACACAGAATATGAATTATATCTCAATAAATGTATAAAAATGAACAAATCTGAACACAACAAAAGCAATTATTTTTCTCAAATCATGAGAAAAACAAGCACATGTATGTGCTTCTCTGTCGAAGATAGTGAAGAACTTGGGGTTGTCAGCAGTCCCTGACTCAAATCCAGAAATCCCACTAGACCGAACACTGGGTAAGATGGTATGGACTCTGAAAGAGGCTGGAGAGACGGCTCAGTGGTTAAAAGCACTGGGTCTTGTAGAGGACCTGGGTTTGGGTCCAAGAGTACACACTGTGTCTCACAACCACCTATAACTGCAGTTCCAAGGGATTTGATGCCCTCTTCTGATCTCTGCAGACTGCAGGCACATACATGGTGCACAAGCTAGACACTTATAAACATAAAATAGGATAAACAGATCTTAAACAAACAGAGAAGAATATACATCTAGGGTGGATCAGAACACAGACTCTTCCAGGCCATAGGCTAGAGACTATTCCATAAAACATGCTGGCTCTATAAGATGCCAGTGGTGTAACATTAAAGAATAATGTTCTGGGCTGGGTGTGGTGGTGTGCTCCTTTAGACCCAACAGTCGAGAGCAGAGGTAGGCAAATTGCTATGGTTTTCTTTCTTTCTTTTCTTTCTTTCTTTCTTTCTTTCTTTCTTTCTCTCTCTTTCTCTTTCTTTCTTTCTTTCTTTCTTTCTTTCTTTCTTTCTTTCTTTCTTTCTTTCTTTCTTTCTGGCTAAGGCTCCATAGTGCGATCTTGCTTCAAGCAAAATAAAACAAAACCCAATTCTATAAGAAAGCCTGGGAAACACTGTGCTTCACACTGAGTTTGACAGCAGCTAAAGCTGCTGCTTACTGCAGGACTTAAAATGCTAGTGAACTCTGCAGCAGGACAAGTAGGCAGTGTCTTCCCAAGGAACTGGGAGGAAGCCCTTCTTATCATAAGCATCCCAAAGGATCAATTCTTAACAACATACCATAGGAGATGCGGCTCTAAGTAATTTTTGGCTGATGACTCACTAATTCTTTTATAGGAATACAATTAATATGGGAACCATAAATAACTTATAGCCTGACCATAATTATGCTAAAATCAACCACATACTGAGATATAATATACAGACTCTCACCTCACAGCTCTTGTTACTTAGATTTTTTGTTTTTTTTTCACCAAGTGTCAGTATGTAGCCCATGCTGGCCTGGAGCTGGATATGTATATCAAGCTGCACTCAAACGCAAGAGCCTCCTGCCTCAGCCTCCCCAGCATTAGGATTGCAGGTGTATATCCGATGGCAATTCAGTAAATCTTTTAAATGAAAACTCTAAGGATTCATTTATTTTTAAAAATGTTATCTATCATCTATCTATCTATCTATCCATTTGTGTGTGTGTGTGTGTGTGTGTGTGTGTGTGTGTGTGTGTTTGTGAAGATGCTCACAGTGGCTAGAAGAGGGTATTGGGCCCCCTGGATCTGGAGTTCTAGGCAGTTTCGAGCTACCTGATGTGATGCTGGGAACTGAACTTGGGTTCCCTTGAAGAACAACCAGCACTCTTAGACAGTGAGCCATCTCTCCAACCCCGTGGGTATGTTTGTGTGGACTGTGCACATGTGCATGCCGGTGTGCACACACATTTGTGTGCATACATATTTGTGTGAGCACATCTGGGGGCCAGAGAGCAATGGTGGGTGTTTCTCTTATCATTTCCACTTGATTTTTTGAGACAGTCTCTTTCAATGAACCTGGAGTTCACAGACCGCCTGGGCTGGCTGCCAGTGAGCTCCAGGGACCCATCAGTCTGTCTCCCCAGTGCTAGGACCACAAACCCACTCGACCAACCAGAACCTTAGGGTAACGGCATTAGCCTGATCCTCCCGATTCCCACCTTTCTTGGGGTTCCTTGGACCAGTTTTCTCAGTCAGCTGAAAGGCACAGTACAGCTAAACCCAAGAAATGGTTTGTATGTTCCCTTTCCAGGCACAAGGTACGTCTTAGGTTTGGATTGCTGTGATAAAGCACCATGGCCAGAAAGCAACTTAGAGAAGAAAAAGGCGGGGGCTTATTTCAGCTTACAATTCTCAGGCCATTCTGCACCCCTGAGGAAAGTCAAGCAGGAACCTGAGAGAGGCACCGAGCAGAGGGCATGTAGGAGTGGCTTGCCCCACCCACTTTCTTATACACCCTAAACCATCTGTCCAGGGGAGGTACCACCCACAGCTGATCGTTAACTAAGAAAATGCCCCACAGGCCTGCTTACAGGCCAGTCTTATGGAGGCATTTTCTCAAATGTGGGTCCCTACTCTCTGAGATCTCTAGCTTGTGTCCATCTGATAGGACAAGCAAACAAACAATAACAAAACAGGACAAGGTTTCAACTACTGAGCGCCCCTCCCCCCCACCCCACCTCCGTGTGTGTGTGTGTGTGTGTGTGTGTGTGTGTGTGTGTGTACACATGCTCTCGTGTATCTGTGTGAATGGATGTGGACACTTGTAGAAGCCAGAACATGTGGGATGCCCTGGAACTGGAGTTACAGGTGGTTGTGAACTTGCATAACATGGGTGATGAGAAGCAAATTTGGGTTCTGTGAAGAACTGCAAACTCCAGCCCCCCTTTCTTTGCTTTTTGAGACAGAATCTCATGTAGTCCTGGCTGGCTCCAAACTTACTATGTAGCCAAGGATGACCTTGGATTTTGGATACTCCCACCTCCCTTTTCCAAGTGCTGGGATCACACATGAGTGTTTCCACACCCACTCTGTGCAGTGATGAGGATGGAACGGAAGGCCCTGCTCAAGCTCTCTGTCGACTGAGGTACACATCCCTAGCCCTCCACTTGCTCTTTCCTGGAAGGGAGTACAGTGCGGCCCAGAAGCTAATCAAGTCCAAGTAAAGAGGTCTCTGCTTTCAATTCCTGTTCACTCTGGGCAAAGGCAGGGAGTTGCTTGGGGCCTGTGAATGACTCCGCCTGAACATCAGCTACCATGGGATCACTATCCTGCAGAGCCACACTGGGGCATCTGAGAAGCCAAGCCACCTGTAAGAGAAGTCTGTTTCTTTGGCACACCTTGCCTGCAGTGAAGTAGCACCAGGCTTCAATGCCAAGCACAGCCTGTAGGGTTTGTGAAGTCCTCTCAGGAGAGGAAGGTGTATTATCCTTCCCAGGTTGTGGCTCTTGCAGATAATGCAGTAGCATGCACATATTCATTGTAGAATAAACTAGTGAAAGGGCCTAGAAATCCAACCATAGATGAAGAGAAGTCAGGCCAGAAACCTATACAAGCCATAGGATTGCAGATTACACTGGAATCCCAGCACTTGGAAGTGGAGGGGGGAAGATCCTAAGTTCAAAGTCACCTTTGTTTATACTGCGACTACAACCTTGCCTACATACAGAAGCAGAGGCAGGAGGATCAGGAGTTCAAGATCACCCTTAGCTACTTATTGCATTTGAGGCTAGCCTGGTTTACACGAGACTCTGTCCAGAAAAGAATAAAAAAACCAAAAACCAAAACAAAACAAAAAACAACCACTCTGGTTTCTTGCTGTCACCAATTCTCTTTACTCAGTGAGCCAGGCTGCAAGGGAGAAAATTCAGAGAAACACATATCTCAGCGACCCTTTGAGGCTGAGGGGCCACTGTCATCCTCAAGCTTGGTTTTTCAGAACTCCTGAGTCCCCCATAATTCCAGAAGTTATGCAAAGGGTGTAGCTTCCACATTTCCTGAGATGGTTGGTGATAGTCTCTTCCTCCAACCAAATATATACCAGGAACCTTGGGGTCATCTGATTTTCTAGCTCTCCACAACACCTTTGAAGAGGCTCCAGGTTCTGCCATCCCCTGTTGCTCACGTCTGTCCCCTCCCCTCTTTCATCTGCTTTAGCTCAGACCTCATCATTTCTCAGACCCCCCTCTACTGCCTTCTCACCTCCCACTCACCTTCTCCAACCTTATTCATCACAAGAGTGGAAACGTAAGCTCAGCTGGGTTTCCCGCCATTCCAGCCTTTAATTCATCCCGAATGTCCTCTTGTGTCGTTTTCCACACCCACTGCATGGAATGCTTGCCTTTCCTGCACCACACCAGACTGGTGCTCCAATCCTCTTCTAAGAGCTGGTGAGCAGTGTTGACTCTGTGACAGGTAAGCCCTCCCTTACCACTGGACCAGAGCCCATCTTTGCAGGCACTGGGCCCTTTCTGGTTCTCCTGTGGTACTCATTATCCCACGTTGCCTCAGTCAATTGCCCTGGGCATACTCCTGCAGTGAGTGTCTCTGTTGTTGATCCCAACACAGCATCTAAATTCTTTCTTGGTGTTTGTTTGGAGAAGGAGCTGTGTAGGTAAAGACTAAGGCCCTAGCAAACTCAACCCTAGTTTTCCAAAGAGGAAGATATAAAGAGATGACTTCTCCCCAGGATCCACCCTTAAACTGAAAAGCCATCTGACCTCAAGGAATATCTTAAAGGCACTTAGACCAGTGTGTGTGTGTGTGTGTGTGTGTATCTTCCACAGTGCTGACTTGCTATCTTTGTGATGCTCTCTTCTTTCAGGAGCTCCTGTGGCCCAGTCATTGAGTTAACACCCCGGCAATCTCCAGCCCTTAGAGTCAGCAGACAACAAAAGTCTTAAATTCCTCTTCCAGCTCCAGTCAGAGGTCAGGATGGCTGTCTTTCCTCACTTTCCCAGGACTACCATGCATCGCTGTTCATTCTGACATATACCTATGTCAATACTTTAGGAAGATATGACATATATCTTCCTGTCATCACTCAAGTTCATCCTTCGGGAGATCTGCAAGCAGAGCCCTGACTTGTCTCTGTACCCTTATAGTACCAGGAATGGAGCAGATGAGTACTAACTCATGAACCAAGCAAATGAGTTAGTTAATGGGTAATCTGGTTTCAGTGAGGCTAGATTAGCACTCTCTCAAGCGTGCAGGGACCACGTCTGTTGCCATATGCCACCCTGTAAGTATCTTATGGCAGAGTGTTGCTTGTTGAAATTAAGTACTCAAAAGCTCTATTTGTTTTTCTTGCAACAAATCTCTTCCAAGACGTTGGTGTGGCTACACCAACCAGCCAAACAGACAACAGGCCAGAGGGCCTGGGCCTGCCACTCATATCAACAACAGCCCAAATATAAACTCAATTGCTCAGCAGAGCCCTGGCCATCAAGGAGTTTCTGTGAGGCATGTGGCACAGCTGGCACGTAAAATGGGCCATTCCAATGTTTCTGGAAGACAGACAGAGCAGGAGCAGAGCCCAGGGAATAGGTCACCAGGAGTTCCCTTTCTTTCCTAAGGAGACAAGAAGAGACCCTGGGGAGCTCAGGGGTAGGCTGGGGCCTGGTTCAGCTGCTGAGATGCAGCCAGGCCAATTAAATAATTGCCATGGTGGGGAAAGAAGGGACACGGCTCCTTTCAGGCAAACTCCCACCCCAGACAGGAGGCGCTAGGCAGCTGTGGTAACAGCAGCAGCAACAATAGGGCAGGGAGTTCTTCCTCTGCCTCCCACTAGCTGAGAGCTAATGCTTAAATTAGCACCTTGGAAACACCCAGATCTACTGGCTGCACCTTCTCTCTCAGCGGCTGCCACTCCCCCAAGCCTCCTTTTCAAGACAAGTTTCTCTTTCAAGCAAAAATAAAGAAAAAGATGTTTCTCCTAAAACTCATCTTTCCAAGAGAGGAATAGCCTCTGCGTTCTCTTACTACTATGGATGGGGAGGGGCATTTGATGATGGGGCTCAAGACACAGGCCTCTGTCCATATACCCAAGTCCTGAAAGGAGCAACGAGGCCAATACTGGAGCTGCCTTATCTTTTCTCAGGGTCTAAGGAGGCTGCCTCCACTTTGCTCTCAGGCTGCTTATTTATAGAGTGAGCAAGAGAAATAAACTTTTACTGAACTGTGTGCTCCAGCAGGGCGGGGCTCCATCTGAACTTAATGTTGCTAGCCACTGTGTCCCTGATACCTTATGTAGTATCTGGAACAGAGTAGATGTTCCGCTAAGTATTTGGTAAATCAATGTTCTGAGTATATATATCGGGCTTCATGATAGTCTTTGGAAGGGAGAATGAGGCACTATTGTTTAAATGCTGAATGAATAGTTTATCTCAGTTCAGGGAGGAGAGAGACTTCCTAGAGGTCTCCATAAATAATAGCAAAATATGTAAGAGATGACAGGTGAATCTAAGCCTGGGACCCTAGTTTTGATGGTCTTTCCCCAAAAGACCCCTACAGAGCCATTCTGCCTTCCACTCTGTGGTGTGCATCTTGATTCCTTATGACCCGAATGAATGTCCTTGGAAAATGCTATACAAGATTCTGCTGTTCTCAACAAAATAAAGACATTTAAGGTTTCAGGGCTTGGGAGTGGGGGTGTCTCTAAACTCCAATATGGGAACAGAGTCAAGAAACAGGGTACTGTCTTTGACCCCCAAGAGTGAGAGACTTATATTGTTATTTCCTTGAGATTCCCTCAGCCTCAGCACAGCATTCTCTTGCAGACTTTGTTAGCCTTCAAAAAAAGGGCGTGGGCAGCTATGGCCATTCTAATAAGCACCTTCTCACCACAAACCTCTCTACTTCAGAGCCACACAAACCAAAACAGCCTTCTACCCAAGATTAAGAAAGAATACCAGGAAATAACAGAATCACGAGAACCAACTTTGCAATCCTGACGGCTTTCTTCTCTCTTCTCTTTCCTTGGACAGCTATTATCTTGGGGACCTCAGATGAGAAACAAGAACTACCTCCCCTCCTGGACTTACTAGAACCTCCCCCCATCCACACAGGATCAGCTTAGAACTGGAAGGGCATCCTAGTTTGAAAACAAGGTTAGCTGAATAGGGAACCTACTAAGCCAAGTTCTAACTCAGCCCAAGGTCACAGAACAAACTTTCCCCTGGAGATTTTCTGGTTCCCTGGAGATTTTCTGGTTCTACTGATAGTTCAGTAGAGGCATAAAGGTAGCGAAAAGTCCTGTGGCACCTCTCAGGTTAATATTGTACACGTCTACAAAGCCCATCTGCCTTAGCTTTGAAAAACGTAGAAGACACTTACCTCCAGCTACGTGGCAAGTGATTACCCAGCAAACTACCTGGCATGGAGGTTGTCATACTTCCCACCTTCCCACTGTGGTCCACCTTGGCTATTACGATAGGCAAGTTCCTAATCTATGAAACCACAAAGCATACCTGTCAATTTGGAAGCTGAAGGCCCAAGGGAAGAACCTATTCTGGGCCACCCTGACTAACACAGAGGGAAGAGACTTAGGGGCCCTCAAGCTTCAGGAGTTGGAGAGGACAGGTCAGCTCCAGCAGAGATCAAGGCATCCCTTACCTATTGGTTCCTGGCCTATCAAGCCTCGGTTTAGCTCTTACTAGCACAGGCCCCAAGGTGGGTTAAGGGAATGAACATGGCCTCTACATTCTTTCCCTCTCCCTTCTCTAGGCCAGCTGGCTAGGTCTCTGATTTTCCAATCCATATGCTGACAACAGTGACAGTCAGGTAGCCTCAGGGCAATGGCCAGCAGGCACCGTCTTCTTTAGGCCATGCCTCCATAAACTGGCATCATCCTCCCCCTTCCATCCCCTCGGCGCCGGCATCGATGACATCATTCCTGCCTGACTCCAGGACCACGGACCGGAGGCAGGATCCCCGCCCAGCAAAGACTCCAAGCACGTAGGCCTAAAATGACAGGGACTCTTCCGAATTCCGAACCGGTCGGCACAGCCCACTCCACCACAGCCCCACCTCTTATCCTGGAGATACCTTCTCATGGACACCCTTGATTCTCCATCTCGCCACCGCACACTCTCCCCCTTCCCGATTCCGATGCCCCCAGATCGAAATGGGGCTCCTCTCTCGAGAGGAAGGGAATTCCCATGTCCTGCACCGAACCTCTGCCCCCATCAATGCCTGGTTCCTGCTCAGCTTTGCTATCTTTATCTAAAGGACCGGCGGGCAGGCCTCTCCTTTTCTAAAGGCCTATTTCCTTTCCTCCTTAGACTGATCTGCTGGCCTCCTCCCTCGCCCTGAGCATCACAGGCCTCGGGGGCTAAACGCCTTTCTCATCCGACCCCGGGGCCTGCTGCCAAAGATGCTCTGTGACATCCTCCTAAATTGGCCTCCACTAGCGGTGTGCACTATAGTGCTTCCCTTGGTCCTATCCGACGGCGTTCTGCATCTGCTGACCGTGCCCTCCGCCCTTCCAGGTCCTTCGCTCTCACCGCTGATAATCTCCCACGGTTTTCTCGCTCTGCAAATCTCCCTCCCCCGGCAAAGCGTTTTCAGGACTCCCTCTACCTTATCAGATGGCGCCCCCACGGCCTAGTTCCTTCTCTCCCCTCCAGCGGCGCCCCTCCCGGCCCTGGCCTGCCCGCCGCCCGCCCCCTCACCAGCGGCTGCATCTCCGAGTGCGCGGTGGGCACCTGGAACCGGTCGATCTCCTCCATCATGGTGCCGGCGGGCGAGCGGGCCAGGGGCCGGGCGCGGCCAGGGACGCCGATGGGACCGCGCGGGGCGGCGGCCCCAGAAGCCCGGCAGATGATGCAGACTAGGCCGCCCTGGACCAGTCGGGCGGATAGGCGTATGGAAGGATGGACAGGCGGCGAGAAGCTCGCGGGATGACTGAGACCCGCGTAGCTCCGTGGGGTTGCCTAGAGCTACCGCGGCAGTAGCCCCGCGGAGCCGCAGGTCTTGCCTCGCCTCCTCCTCCGCCGCCGCCTCCTGTCAGCAGCTCAGCCACTGCGGTGACTCTGCAACTCCACTTCCGGGTCCGGGACACCGCCCGGATCCTGCATTATTCATGAGAAGGCGGTGTCCTGGTGCCCCAGCCCTTCCCACTTGCGGGAGCTCCCTGCGCGGAGGGCGGACCTATCTTTCGCTGTGGAGGTGGAGCTTAGCAGAGCCAGAGGATCACTGCGCGCCCAAGCTCCGCCTCCTCCCCGTGCCCGGAGGGGGCGCTAGGTGCGCCTGCGCGCTCGGTGCCAGTCGGTTGCTGGGTAACCGCGTCAGGGAGGAGCTGATGCTGTTCTACAAGGGCGCGAGGACCCACAACGTCAGCTGTCCCTGAAGAACCCTGGTGACTGGGAATTGAAGTGGAAGAGAGTCTGCACTTCCTGTGTGTGGTCAAGAAGGAGAAACTTCTCCCCAGGAGAGGAAGAGTTTTGTAGGTTTTTCAGAGTTTGAGGTGCTTTCTATTTTTGCGGCAATGCCCTCGAAACAGATTCGTAAGCAGGTAATGTCTTACTGTGGCCTGCTGTCTTCTGATGACCTCTGACCTTAACCGCCAATTATTTCCTGTTGCCCTCCAACCTTTCTCTCTTGTGACTCCTAGCTTGTGTTCCCACTGACCTGATTCTCCTGGTCTCTCTGACAAATCCTGTCTTCCTCTTCCAAATTCTCCTGAACCCACAGTCATTTTACTTTTAACCGAATCTGTATTTTCTTACTACTTCCATCTCTTCACAGACCCATCTTGTCTAGTCTACCCCCTTAACCCCCAATACTTCATTCAGTCCTTCCTCGTTGTCCTCATTCTTGTCCCAATGGATTTTTTTGTTCAGCACTGCTGCATGGTCAGTGCAGAGCTAAGTGGGGACAAGAGGCCATTTGCCATGTGCAAACTCAGAGAGGAGACAGGAGAACTGCACAGGAGACACAGAATAGAACAGATCATGTGCAGGAATTTGAAGCAAGAATTCAAACAGAGAGGAAGAAGATAAAGACCCTTTTTCTAACCATGTTCCCTGTGCTCAAACACGAACCTTCTCCTTATATGTATATGAGACTCTCATCCACTTAGCCTTGTGATCAGTATGTCTCTGTCCTGCCAAGATGTCATCCCTCCTCAGAGGAGATTTGAATTACTCCCAGCATCACCATGTATGATAAGCTAGTCTCAGGTTCTCAAGGAGCATTCTGGGATATAAAAGAATGACTCTGTCCTGTAGAAATTGCTTTTCTAACTTTTAGCAAAGCTTCTACTTTTTAAAAAATGCTTTTCTATACTTAAGCCATTGAAGTTTGGAGAGCGACTTGGTGTCCATGATATTTAAGACTTCACATATTTTGGTAGAGATTCTTGTATATCAACCTTGTGACCTCTTCTTCTTTCACAAGCGTCATCTACAGCTGAAGAACCGGTCAGTCTTAGAGCTCTGTGGCCATTGAGAGGCTGTCTCTCCTTGTTTTGGTCATGCCCTGGTTTTATGTTGAGGAGGAATTGTGATTTGAGACTCTTGTTCTGTGCTTAAGGCAGCTGACCCTTAATTTATAGGCAATTGTTTTAACTTGACATTGCCAAGGTTGAGCTAGTTATGTATAATAAAACAGATCCTTTTGCATGCTTCAGGTTTTGATAGAGTTGTTATTCAGATACAATCAAAACATAGAATGTGTCTCAATTACAAGAAATTCTCTGTGCCTTGGTCCCGTTGGGTTCTCCCTATCCCTTACCCCCTAAGCACTGGTCTGCTTTCTCTCACCACAAATGAGGGGGATTTTTTCCCTAGCAGCTTGTAGTTTGAACAGAATGAGTTTCTCCAGTCTCATTAGATGAAACATCAGTGACTAGTTACATTGAAAGCAGAAAGAGGTGACAACAGAGAGGAAGGAGAGAAAACCTAAGCCAATGGGCCCTGCACAGCTCAGCACCGTCTGTGTGTGTGTGTGTGTGTGTGTGTGTGTGTGTGTGTGTGAGAGAGAGAGAGAGAGAGAGAGAGAGAGAGACTGCTGAGACCAGAGACATCAGATCATCAGATACTTCTGGAGCTAGAGATGGTTGTTAGCCACCCAAAGTGGACTCTGAGATTCAAACTCAGGTCTTCTGCAAGAGCAGTGCATGCTCTTAATGGCTGAATCACCTCCCCCAACTGCTTTGTAATATTTTCTCATGTTCTCAAAGTCTCGAAAGTCTAACCAAATGTCCCCAAATGGTCCTGCCATCACTGCCAGTCTACTGCAGACATTACCATTAACTTTATGAAAACTCCCCCACCAGCATACTGATACCCATGGTATCTTTCTGCTCTAAACCCTAGAAACTCTGTAGCCTTTCCTGTCTGCCCCCATCTGCCCTAAATTTCCCTTTTCTTTCTTGTGTGTCTGTTGAGTTTTAACATGGCATTCAGATTTTCCTATAAAGGACTAAGCTCACTTTCTGGAAACAGAACAGGGTGACATGCCTACCACTGTGTAAACTTTGTTGTAGCAAGAATTGAATCTGAATTCTTGTTCATTGTCAACCTCTGTAACTTGGATAAAACCTTGTATATATTTAGTTCTGAAAAGGAATTGGTTGAATATTAATCTGAATGCATGAGCTCATCTTTGGGAGTTTTCATCTGAGTGTGTTTGATAGATAGAAAGATTATTCCTGGGGAGGGAGTCATAGCAGGGAGCTTAGTGAGGCCTGGCAAAAAGGAGATGCGTGTGTAAATATGTTCTCATGGGATTCTGTGTGTGGCTGCTCTTGCAGCAGGGCTATGAATGGGTTGGACTTGAACTTTGTGCATCTGTGACTTAGGAGACTAAGAGATAACAAAATCCTCACAAGGTAACTGCTCCATCTTGTACAGTAACTACAGATGGACTGTCTACTCTGTGCCAGGTACTGTCCTAGGTATTGGTGATACAGAAAGAAATGACACAAATTAAGTTCCTTCTCTCATGGAGCTAATCTTCTACGTTGAGGCAAATTGCCAATAAATAAATAAATAATGCCGGGCAGAGGTGGCGCATGCCTTTTATCCCAGCACTTGGGAGGCAGAGGCAGGTGGATTTCTGAGTTCGAGGCCAGCCTGGTCTACAGAGTGAGTTCCAGGACAGCCAGGGCTACACAGAGAAACCCTGTCTCGAAAAACCAAAAATAAATAAATAAGTAAATAAATAAATAAAATCCATGGTATATTGGGTGATAGTAGATGCCAAGAAAAAAACCCAAATAAACCAGGGTGATATAGTTGGATATTTAGGGGGCCAGATGATTACAATTAAAAAAAGGAACTCAGAAAGCGCCTCATAGAGATGAGAACAGAGCAAGGGCCTTCAGAAAAGGCAGGAGGTATGGCATCACTGGGTTGGGGGCATGGGGGAAGGGGGAAGAGAGCCTTCGGAAGGATGGCATAGCAAGTGTAAACTCCTGAGGCCGGGCCCACTCCTTGTGTTCTGGCAAGGAGGGGAGACAGGTAGTAGGAACTAAGGTCTCGGAGCTGCCCCCAGCTTGTCTTGCCTTTACCCCCCCCCCCCCAGAGTTAATCAAATAGCTCACACCACATTAAATCAGTTATGATGGCGCGCCATGAATCATAATTTGTAATTAAAATGCATGAATGCCAAGCACCATAAACCATGGCCAGCTTCAAACATCACTGGTAAATACCCCAATAACAAAGTGTCCTTCCTAAAAGTGGTAGCATGCCAACTAACTGTGTGTGTTATGTGCAGGGGCTTTGCAGCGTTGCCAAACATTGCCTGGCAGCCAGACTTCTTAGTAGAAAACCAAATTAGAGTCTTCTGTGAACTCCAGTTAAGAGCTAATTTTAGTTTATGCCTAACAAATTTTAGCACTCCTTTATAACTCACTTGGTTATCATTAAAAGGGAGGGAAAAAAGGTCTAGGATTTTGTACCATTCGCTTATAAAAGCCCAAGAAAAGGGCCTTACATTTGGACAACTTTGTGGTCTTACAAGAAAGCCTCCTGGGGGAACACTCTCAAAGATAGTGATCTAGATGAAAGATGACCAGACAGGGGGAAGGGCAAGAAGAGAGCATTAGATAACTAGGAATTCTCGTTCTAGGTTTTTCACTTCATTCCTTGTAAATCTCTCTCATTTAAACCACTCCCACTCCCAAGCACAATCTATAAACCTACTCTACCTGGCATGATGCAAAAGCCATGTAAACTGTGCATCCCCTACCTGCTCACGCCCTTTCGAATTCATTCTCTACGGTGCATCCAAAACAAAAATCAAAAAACAAACTCAAAAAACCAAAAAATCCAAAAAACCATTTTCCACCCACCAAGCATTAGCACACAGCAAAGCCTTGCATTAAAAAAACAAAAATCTGGGCCAACGAGATGTGGGAAAGAAGCTTGCCATCAAGCTGAAGACTTGAATTCTACTGTGAGAACCCACATGGTAGGAGGAAAAACCATTTCCCAGAGCTTGTCCTCTGACCTCCATGTGCATGTTGTGGGCGTAAACATGAGTGCTTGTGAGGGGGCACACACACACACACACGCACCCACACAAGTACATGAATAAATAAATAAATGTAATTTGAAACAAAAAGCCAAATCTTTTCAAACTGCCAATCTAATGAGGCAGTCCCGCATTCAGAAGTCTTGAGTAGCTCCGGCTATGGTTTTTAAAGCGTGCTTTTTAAAGTCTTCAAGTCCTCACTCACACAGGTAATCCTAAGATTTTTAACTCAGAGCTCAGTCCCCACATCCGGTTCTGCTGTCTCCTGCTAAAGTTCACCTTCCTCCATCTGTATGTATATAGAGTGCTGTGCTGTACGCTCCTTTCTCCCACAGCACGGTCATGGTTTGTAATTACTCACTTGCTTGTGCATTATTGGGTCATCGTATGTCTCTCCTGACATAGCATGCTCATTGGAACAGAGCTTGTGGATGTGTTTGTTTGTTTGTTTACAACTCTTTTCTCAGCTCCTAACAGTGGCCACCAGGTCAGAAACTTGGAATGAATGACTGGGTGTTGAATGGGTGACGGAATAGGTGGCGAGGGTGGGGTGTCCCATACCATGTCTCCTCACAGTGACTCTGGGGGAAACAGGAAAACCTTCTGAGAAAAATATCAACGTTTAAGGTATGAACAGACACATACAAATCCAAAACATACAAATCCAAAATGGAGAATAAGAAATAACCAAAGAAGTGAGATGACAGAGAGGCAGGGTAGTTTCTCAGCTGCTGTCAGCCATGTGGCCTGGTGCTACAGTCAGTGGAGAAAGCACTGAGACATGGCCTTCAGATGCAGTGACTAAGAATTCATTAAGGACTTTGCAGAGAACAGCTTCAGAGGTAAAAGCAAGACTGTGAACTAGAAGGCAGTGAAGACCATGTGGGCAAGGATATATATTTTTTTTAAAGATGAAAGTAAAACTTGAATCTATTAAGCCCTGTGGCAAAGGATCCGGATGGAGAGAAGTTGAAGATAAAGGAGAGAAAAATTGAATTATGACTTGCTCCTAGTCTCCGAAAAGGTGGGACAGGATCAGCACAGACAGAAGGAGGGATGCTTTGAAACAAGGGAGAAAAAAGGATGCATGCCAACAGTGATAATTTTGAGGTTTCCTGGCAGGGAGTTGAGAGGGTTTTCTCTTCTCTTCCCTAACAGTGTTATGGAATTCCTTCTGGAAGTGATAACTAGAAAACAAATTTTGCCAATGGCTGTTCCATTTAGTTATGATTACAGTCATGCTATTTTCAGAGTTATGGTCTGAGGTTTGTCATGCGCAATTATCAGATTACAGAACAGCTGTGAGGGTTTGAGGCCAGAACTCAGTCCCACCCCCGCCCCCCATTCGCTGTGGAGTAACACATTGTTAGTATTTGGGACATGCCAGGTACTTGAATAATAATGGCATAGGGCTCTTGGGCTTATCATTGGTCTTTGCAGCCGGCAAACCGATGATGAAGAGTAATGTTGGTTCTTTGGCTCCAGCTGTGAGCAAGCCACATGAAATTGTTTCTGCTGGTTAGGAATGTGGATGGCGTGCTCAATCTTCCCAGTTCTTGAGCACTGACAGGGTTGGTATGGGAGAAGCAAAGAATGTAGCTGTTGATCAAACTTTAGTTCCACTCCTTTGAGTTTTCACCATGCTTTGGATTTGCTGGGTTTTAATGTCCTTCGTTGATCTCGTCTCTCTGCTTTATGAGCCCTTGGGAATAGGAACCAGCTCAGCTTTGTCCCCTTAGCTGTCATCCAAGGCCCAGCATCATGGATACTGTGTGAATGGTTAGTGGTTGAGTGAAGCAGGGCATGAGTGGCTAGCGGACAATGGAAGGATGTGGATGGTAATACTTTGAACACTAAGTTCTTTCTGCCCACAGAGGTTGTTCAATCCACCCGTATCCTCACGAGAGCAGTCCAATCCTGAGCACAAGAAGGAACCCCGACTCCGGTGTTTACTTAGGCTCCCCCTCCTCTTATTACTTACCTTATATCCATTTTCTTCCTTACTTGTTCTTTCCATGTATTATGTATTCAGATCCAGCCCTGAAATATAAATGGACCAAGTGATCTGTGGACCCTTGAATGGACAGATACTTATGTCTCTGCCTCTTGCCTTCATAATAATGATTATATCCTCTCTCCCTAGAGTGCCCAAGCCATTTCTTTTACCATTATAGGCTTAGTAAATTCTTAGGAATGTCCACAGGTGTTTTTTTTTCCTCTAATAAGTTTGCCTCCATATAAATCCACTGTCAACTAAAATATTGTAAGCCAAATGCATTTACTACACATCACTTACCAAGCATCACAGTTTAGCAGCACAGTCCATTGTAGAGTATGAGCTATTTACCCGTAAGGTCACTTAGCTGACAGGGAGCTTTGTCTCACTGTTGCTGCCTAGCAGTTCAAGAAAGTACACACCATATAGCCCTGGCATAGGAAGGGAACAACATTTCAAGTATTGTCTGAACTGAATGCATATCACTTTCATCATCATAGGTTGCAAAGATATAAGTCGGGCATCATAAGTCAGAGGCTGTCTATTTTGTAGGTAAGTTCTTTGAGTTGTAAAGACCAGAAGCTCTCCCAAGTTAGCTCAAAAAAGGCCAGCAGGAGAATGCTCAGAGTGTCTATGTGGAGGGCCGTGGATGCTATGATAAGTGTATAGCTAGCCCAGCCCTGGAGTTGGAAAACCATTCATTCTGAGCAGATGTACAGGTCTGTGGTCTTATCTCAGAGCCTCACTCCTTCTCTTAGCAACTGCTCCTTTCCCCAGTCAGCTAGGGTTTCCATGGTCTCTGCTCCCTCATAACTTAGTGTTCCTAGTACGTGACGCCTGCTCTGGCTTTCTCTGTCACACGAGCATCATCAGTCCCTCCATCTAGCACCACTTCTCTCTGTGGCACCCATTCAGACTCTTAGGGAAGGGGTCTGGGAGACCTTAGTGACTTTAGTCCATGGAGTCTGCCGTCAGGCTCTGTTAAGAGCCAAAGCTGGGAGCAAGCCGTTTCCTCTAGAAAGAGTTACTCATTTATTTTGTATTGGTTCCTTCAATGTAAAATATAACTTGGTTAACACTAAAGTAACTTTTGCGTTGTTTCTGGTAAATCTCTTCTCATGAATTGTGCAGGAAAGGGCCTCAGATTTCTTCTAGTCCAGTGCCTTCATTCAGGGCTGATATTTACATTACAAAGGTTAGGTCCTTTACAAAAGCCTTTACTGTAGAACTTAAAAAAAATAGCACATTTCTGCAGTGAATTTTAAGACACCATATAAGTTCTATGGAACTTGTACAGATGTTGCTGTAGGTAACTTGCATTCTTCCCATCATGAGGCAGCTGATTCCTGACTTGCCCCCCACTGTAAATAACTATAAATGTGAACACAATTCTAAGGCAGTCATGTTAAGGCCCTGAGCCATGCGCAGTGCAGGACAGTGATTCCTGCAGGAATCACACCCAGTGTGAGTCACACATTTATCCTTGCTCTCTGCCTCACTTTCTCAACACATGGCACGGGGTGTGTAGAGCAGAGGATAGGTGCTGAGGGGAGCCTGAAGGTGCAGGAGAGAAGCTATGGAGATCGTGAGAACAAGCAAATGCTTCAGGCAGGCTTTGTAAGCACATTTACAGACTTAAGCTGGAGTTGGGAGAGTTAGTTCCCAAGAATCACCCGAAGGTAACCTGACCCTGCTCTGCCCAGTGCCCAAGGCACACAGGAAACACTGTGGGGAGCTGGCTGGCGGCGGCCTTTTCACCCTGCACCCTTTCCTTTCGCCTCAGTCCCCACATTTGGACTCCCAGGAAGCCACTTTCATCTGCGCAGCTCATGTTCTTCCTAGCAGTCTTGAAGTTTTTTGCAGATCTTGTTCAAATCCCTAGTACAAGAAAGAAAGAAAGAAAGAAAGAAAGAAAGAAAGAAAAAAAAATTAAGTATCTGAGATGTGGGGGTGGGGAGAGAGGAAGACATTGCTTACAGGGAACAGTGATATAAATTATGTATTACTTCCCAATGGAATCCAGACACGATGCAATTCTATGTTTAAAGCACTGAAAAAATTACTATTAACCCAGAATTCTCTATCCAGCACCTCTCAAGAAAAAATAATAGGGCCAGTGAGACAACTGAGCATGTAAAAGCACTCACTATGCAGAACTGATAACCCAAGTTCAGTTCCCAGAGCCCCCAGTGGAAGCAGGGAACTGACTCCCAAGAGTTGTCCCGTGACCTCCAGATGTGTGTGTGTGCGCGCGCACACACACACACACACACAAGATAAACAAAAATAATAATAAAAAGGTTCCCTCACAGGAAGGATGGAATACATTTTCAAATAGAGCAAATCTGCGAGAGTTTATTATTATACATCAAGACCAAGGTGTGTTGGTAATAGGAGACACGTTGGTAAATACAAAATATAGCTTCCCCAACGCTTCTATTAATTTTTAAAGGATATGTGACTATTTAATGCAAAAGTAATTACTATTATTGTTGTCAGGTGGTGCCCCTAATGTATGCGGAAATGAAATATGTGACAATATAGGGTAAAGGTAGTGGTGATAAATGGGATTATAGCTTAAGTTACTAAAGTGGGCTCAGTGGTAGAGGAAGTTTAAGGCCTTGAGACCCTGTCTACAAAACAAAGCAAAATCCAATATTGTTGCACTGTGAGATGCTACACTGTTTCACAGTAGACAGTTCTGCATTGGGAAGTGTAAAGTGGGCTGATGTTCTTTCCTGTTGCTTTGTGTTTTCTTGAGACTGTCTCATATAGCCAAGGCTGGACAAAAATTTGTTATCTACTCATAATCCTCTGTTCTCTATATCTAAAGTGCTGGGATTACAGGAGTGTACTACCACACCTGGTTTAGTATGTTATTTTTGGCAGCTAGTGCTTGTTGTAGACCTTCCAACAAATGCAGACCTACACACACTACAAAGAGGCACAAATGAAAAAGCCAACCAAGAAAGTGAAATAGAACACTAAAGAAAATTTTCAATTAACACACCACACAAACGGAAAAGACAAAAAAAAAAAAAATTAAATGGTGAAAAAACAAAAATTCATCCCACTCCCCACCTCCCCACACCTCCCGACTACCCCCCCCCCCACGAGGACATAGTAAAGATCAATCAGTGCCTTCACCCAAGAAGTAGAGATGATCAGATTAGGGGGGGAAAAGCTCAAAGCTTACATAGATAGAGTTTAAATGTAAAGACACAAATATATGGGGAAAATATACTGTGTAAGCCAGGCGTGATGTACACCATAACCCCAGCACATCTGAGGTAGAGGCAGGGAGTCAGGAGTTCAAACCCAGTATAGTGGCTACATAGTAGTTCAAGGCTAGCCTGAGTTACATAAGGGCCCTGTCAATAATAATGATGATGATGATAACGACGACATTAACAGCCTGCATTGCAAGGGGCAAGTATGAGCAGATTTCTTTATTAAACAAAGTTGGCTTAGAAACAAGAAGTATTACCATTTTATAACAATGGAAGGTTAACTTGAGAGGGGGGGAAAAACCACAAATTGTATGCACCTACTACTAGAACCTCAAAATATATGAATTAAGAATTGACAGACTATGGGGCTCTAGAGATGGCTCAGGGTTTAAGCTGCTCTTCCAGAGGTCATGAGTTCAATCCCCAGCACTCACATGATGACTCACAACCATCTGGGTGGGATCTGATGCTCTCTTCTGGTGTTCATGAAGACAGAGCACTTATGTACATAAATAAACAAATCTAAAAAAAAAAAAGGAAAAAACCAGTTGACAGTCATAAAGAGGTCTAGAGAAATAAGTACAGAGACAGAAATTTTTAGCATTCTTCTCTCACTGAAAGATACAGGAAGTCTGAACAGCACTGTCAACCAACTTGACCTAATTAACATTTATAGAACATTACACTTAAGAACTGCAGCGTGTTCCCAGAGATCAACTGTACACTGAGATTGAAAATAAGCCTTAATATGTTCTGAAAGATTGAGCTCCTACTGATTTCAATTGTATTGAAATTTAATATATCCACCGAGAACAAAACATTTCAGCATAGTTTAGGTAAAATAGAGTTAAATAATACATTTAAAACGAGTTAAACAGTATGTTCAACATTTCTAAACATTTAAGAACATACGTCTAAATGATCCATGGAACAAAAACCACAAGAGAAATTAGAAAATACCTTAACAGAAGGCATAGAAATATGTAAAATTGTGGGGTGCTGTGAAGTGGGGCTTACCAGAAATGTGTAGCTTTTAAAATGCTTTATTAGAAAGGAAGAAAGGTTTAAGATCAGTTTCCTTAAGTTTCTACCTTAAGAACATAGAAGAGGGCCATGCGGGCTGGAGAGACGCTCAGCACTGCAGAGGACCTACTGTCCTTCCTTCCGAAGGACCAGCACTCAGCCCAGCATGCTTGTCAAGTGGGTCACCACTGCCTCTAACCCCACCTCTGGGGGAATTAAATGCACGCAACAACACACATGACACAGAAATAAAAGTAAAAGTAATCTTTAAGTAAGAAAGGGGCTAAGGAGATGGCTCAGTGGGTTAAGGCACTTGTCGAGCCTGATGACCTGAGTTCAATCCCTGGAACCTGCTCAGCGGAGGGAGAGAACCAACTCCTGCAAGTTGTCTTCTGACCTCCATGTGTGTGCTGTGACAATAAATACATAAGTAACTGTAAAAGTATTAAAGAACACAGGAAAAAGATAAGCAGTCCGTCCTAAAGTAGCTCAGTCAGTATTTTATGACATGCCATGTTTCTCTGACGAATTCATTTATTTTACCGTTTCAGAGAAACATGGAAAGAAAACAGTTTAATAGAATCAGAAGTTGGTTCTTTGAAAAGAGTAATAAAGTTGACTTTTTACTATTTCTTTTATTTTTGACATTATAATTGCATTTGCCCCTTCCCTGTCCTCCACCTTAAACCCACCCACATAACCTCTTTGATCTCTTTCAAGTTCATGGCTTGTTTTTTCATTAAGTGTTACATGTACATACATGTATACTTCTATATTCCTAAATGCAACGTACTCGATCTGTATAGTGCTGCTTGTGTGTACACACAGGTGATGATTTGGTATCGGATAACCATTTGGTGTGCCCTTTCCTAGGACAGCGCTCGTTCCCACTCTCACTCCGTAGGTGCCTGTTGTTCTTTGTGTAGAGATGAGGCCTAGAGGTCTCCCACTGCTCCCTCTGGCTTGTCTACTGCTGTCCTTGTTCAGCTCATGTTTACAGTCATGTCTGTGAGACTTCATGCATGCAGCTTCCCATGTGACGGTGAAACCACAGCCAGCTCCCTCATTCTCTGGCTCTTATGATCTTTCCGCCCCCCTCTTCCACAATGTCACCTGAGCCTTAGCTATAGAAGTTGTTTTGTAGATTTATCTGTTGTGACCGGACTCTACAACATTGATCTTTAAAAAAACAAAAAACAAAAAACTATCAAGACTTATTAAGGTTTTAAAAAAAATAGAGTAGCCATTATCAGGTCCTATAGATATTAAATGGAGGGGAGAATATTATTAACAAATTTATGCAATCAGTTTATCAACATATATGAAATAGACAAACTTCTTGGAAAACACAATTCACCTCAACTGACTAAGAAGAAATGGAAAATACCCCTATCTATTAAAGAAACTGAATTCATGATTTACAACCTCCCCCCAAAGAAACTTTAGATATAAATGCTTAGGAACAAAGAATTTGAGATTTTCCAGGCGTGGCACATGAACTCCAGCCACCCAGAGAGCCAAGGAGGGAAACCTAGTTCAGGTCCGCACAGACAATGTAGAGGGATCCTGTCTCGAAAAATAGTACTAAGCAAAAAATGACAAAACCCCAGTCGTATATGGCATCCTTTTAAAAACAGAATATGATGTAGCATGAACCTGATAGTGAACCCAGGTTATTATACAAGAAGAAAGTTACAAACTGATCCTTCAGAAACATCAATGCAAAAAATTGACAAAATATGACTAAATCTGTTCCAGCAATATATCAAAAGAATAGCGTATTAGACCAAGTGTGGTTTGTCTCAAGAATGTTCAAGAACTCAAGCCAGCTCAACATTAAAAAGAAATCAGAGTCTTTCTTGACATTAACAGAATAAAGGAGAAAAATCATATGGTGACATCTCTAGGTTCAGAAAAAATATTGACAAATCCAACATCCATCCACTGAAGACTGTTACAAGGGTCAAATTGGAATGTGCACTCAAAAATGAGTGGCAAATTGAAAGATTCTATATAATACAAATAATTTTCCTCCCTGTGACACCCTGAGATTTGCAGGCTATTTTCTGACAGATGCTTCTTGGCCAGGACAACATGCTCTTCAATTATTCACTATGTGCCCTCAGAGGGAGCCTGGTGCCTTGCACAGCACACTGTGGTGTAATAACAGCAGCTGTAAAGCCTACATCTCTGTCGATAGCTGAGGGCTTCCTGGGGCTGGGCCCTGAATGAGTATTCTGCCTACGCTGTCTTGTTCTTATATCAGTTTTAGGAAGAGGACACTAATCTCCTCCACTCTACAGACAAGGAACTGACTGTAGACAAGGAACATCGTGTCCAGTGACCACATGCAGTGTGTGGCAAGCCAGGAAGTCAGCATGGCTCACTCTGGAAATCTGTCTGCTTTTTTCCACCCATCCATCCATTCATTCATTCACTCACGTTCATTCATTTGTTATTTATTTATTGTGCATGCATGTGAGTGTCCATAGGGACGTCAGAGGGTAACTCTGGGAAATCCCTTTTTTTCCTTCCACATGGCGATCCCACACTCCTTAGGCTTGTCCTCAAACATCTTTGTCTACTGAGTCATCATCTCAGCCGTGAGCTCTTACTTTTCAATCTAGATACTGCTTGGTTTTCTGCACTCTTACCTGGGAAGAGGCACATAGAATTGGCTTTTGCCCTTATGGGTTCCCAGGGTGGCCTGGGGCTGGGCTTCTCCCTCTCCCTCTCTCTCTCTCTGTTCTGACACCTTTATCCTCTGAGCCATCTCTCGCTGGCCCCACAGACACAAACACCTGAGACAGACAGACGGGCTTTCGCTCCTGAGCATCTTTGCTTTGTTAGTTCTTTTCCCTCCTGTCTTTCAATCCTTTTTTTTCTTCCTTACCTGCTCTCTCTTTTCTTTTTCCTGTGCCAGGGATCAAGCTCAGGGCTAACCTAAGCTTCACACTTAGCCCTATAGCTTTTTTTTCTTTGTTTGCTTAAGATTTATAAAGTTGTGTTTTATTTTTATATTTTTACAAATAATTAGGTTTCATTATAGCATTTTTCAAACAAAAGTTATCTTGGTTGTTTCTCTCCCTCCCCTTCTTCCTCATCTCCTCCCCCTCCCTGGTACCCTCCCCCCACCCCCAACCCCCGGGTGCCTTCACCCCCAGTTGCCCCCTTCTGCTTCCAAGTCCCATACGATCTTTCAAGGACTACCTCCTTTCTAGTATGTCTTTTCCCCTTTGACCTCCAATCTAGTTTCATAGTCTACATCCATTCTTTTTTATTAAAACTTATGTTTATATTTATGTGCATGGGTGTTTTGCCTGCACATAAGTCATGTACATGCCTGGGCCCCATGGAAGCCAGAAGAAGGCACCTGAACACCCGAAACTGGAGTTATAACCAGTTGTGAGGCTCCACGTGGGTGCTGGGAATTGAACCTGGCTTTTCTGCAAGAGCAGCCAGTGCTCCTAGGGCCAGGTGAGTGGTACCCAGCACTCAGGATATAGAGATAGGTGGATCTCTGTGAGTTTCAAACAAGCCTAGTCTACCAACTGAGTTCCAGGACAGCCAGAGCTGTTACTCAAAGAAGCCCTATCTCTGAAAACAAAACGAAACAAACAAAACAAAACAAGTTGAGAAACACACACACACATACAAACACACATATGTTATATCTATCTCCATCTCCATCATCTCCATCATCTCCATCATCTCCATCATCTCCATCTCCATCTCCATCTCTACTATATATGTTTGCCAGGGGCTGGTAGCACACACCTTTAATCCCAGCACTGGGAAGACCGAGGCAGATGAATCTCTGTGCATCTGAGGCCAGCCGAGGCTACACAAAGAAACCTTGTCTTGAAAAACAAAACCTAAAGAGCAGCCAGTGCTTCTAACTGCTGAGCCACCTTTCCAACCCCGATAGCCACTTTCTTTAATAATATGCTTTGGAGAGCTTTTCACAATACATGGATATGTACAGCTTTAATTTTTCAATAATCTGCTTTTTAATAAATAGTTATATGTACAACACATTTTTGGGGTTTTTTGGTGTTGTTTTTTGTTTTTGGTGACAAGGTCTCACTATGTAGTTGGCTGTCCTGGAACTTGTTTTATAGACCCGACTGGCCTTGAACTCAGAGATCCACCTGCCTCTGCTCCCAAGTGCTGGAATTATGCCACCACGCCTGGCCACATACAATGTATTTTTAAGTATGCACACATTTAGAATAATTAAGTTGAGCTGACTAGTGTGTATTACCTCATAGTTTACCTTTAGTATGTATATTAATAGTTAAAATTTACTCTTTTAACAATTTTCAGGAATACTAGTCAGATGTGGGAAAGTACATATCCCCTCCCACCACAAAAAAAATTAAGAAAAGACAGACATTTAAATGCAGTACAGTGTGGGAGCTGGAGAGATGGCTCAGCAGTTAGGTACACTGGCTGCTCTTGCAGAGGACCTGGACCTGGTTCCCAGCAACCATGTGACAGCTCACAACCATCCATAACTCCAGTTCTGGGGGATCCAGCACTGTTTCCCGGCCTCCGCAAGCGATAGGTGTGTACAGAGTACAAACACACACACACACACACTGCCAGAGCACTCACAAACATACACTAAAAGTAATAAACACATCTTTAAAAACCCAGTGCCTTGTGAACTACCATCACCATGCTCTGCAATGATAATTCTTTCTTAACATATGCACTCTATCCCACTGACTTGCTAAACTTCGCTGTATGTATGTTTTGGAGGTGTGTGCATGCAAGTAGAAGCTAGTGTTGGGTGTTGTTCCTTAGGGCAACCTTCTGTTTTGTTTTGGTTTGGTTGTTATTGTTTGTAACAGGGTCTCTCTGTGTAGCCCTGGCTGCCTCTTTGTAGATCAGACTGGCCTTGAACACAGAAATCTGCCTGCCTCTGCCTCCTGATTGCTGGGATGAGAGACAGCTGTGGTTGGTGGGAACTGAACTCATCTTTTTGGTTATGAGTCCAGCCTTTAATGGCTAAGTCATCTTTCTAGCCCATGCTTTTTGTTTTTTGAGAACAGAATCTCTCATTAGGACCCAGGGCTCACAGATTGGGCTGTTTCAGCTAGCCAGGGATCCTGCTGTCTCTATCCCCCTAGTAAAAGGCCACAAACATGCACCACCATGCCCTGTTTATGTGCATTCTGGGGATTGACTTTAGGCCCACATTCTTGCACAGCAAAAACACTTTATGGATTGAACTCTAGCCCCAGCCCCAATTCTCCTCATTATATTTCACTAGGTGCTTCTTGATGAATATTTAGCAGTATTGTAATAATGCTGTGAATACATTTGACTTACAAAGTACCCAGTTTCCAAGAAGCAGGAGGCATAAGATGTATGTATAAAGTTTCTATGAGAAAGACTCAAATGGGGTTACTGAACTGAAGGCTATATGAATTCTAAACATTTTAAATTTAATTTTATGTGTATGGGTGTTTTGTTTGCATGCAATACTTGCATGCCTGGTACCAGTGGAGGCCAGAAGAGGGCGTACAACCCCCTTGAGATGGAGTTACAGACAGATATGAGCACCATGTGGGTGCTGGGAATTGAACACCAATCCTCTGGAAGAGCAGCCGGTGCTCTTCAGCACCCACAGTCTTTCCAGCCCTGGGATATATGCATTTTACATTTTGGTATGTATTACCAAATTGCCCTCAGAACATTTGCATCAATTCATCCTCTCAGAACAGTGTGTGATGGTGCTTGCTACCTGCACAGCACTGTTCCCAAACCCAAGGCCTCTCATTAAACACTTTCTGCGCACTCAGCTCTGGGATTTAAAATGCACTCATTGTAGCTGGGTAAGGATGTGTTGGTGAATTGCCAGTCCTTTGGGACTGAGAGCTTCTACTGTTTTAGAAACTGAAGCTGCAAGCTGGTGAGGTATTTAGTTTCAATTTAGCTTAATGGAAACCTGTTAGTGAGTTTTAAAATAAGGACCAAGACAACTGGAATGGTAAACACAGTCCCTTGGGCCCTAGGAAGAGGAAGCAGTATCTGTGGGTTTGCATGCTACGAAGAGCCCCTCTTTCCAAGAACAATCACGTTATTCTACAGTGACACGTGAGCTGCTGAAGATTGCCATCCCCAGGGTGGGTGCTTCCTAGTAGGCAAAGGCCCATCCAGACTCAGCCTGGCATGGTCCTGGGCAGAGCAGCAGGTTCCACACACAGGGGTGTGTTGCTGACAGCCACCATATCAGACAGGCTCCACGCTCTGCTTCCTGTGCATCCATTCACCGAATCCTCACTGCAAGCCTGATTGTCTGATGAGGGAATTGTTAGGAGGCATGTTTTAAAGACAAAGACCCCGGGTTTGGAGAAGACAAATATTTCTCCTAGAGTCAGAGTCATGGAATTAGCCTGCAACATGGTGGACTAGCAAGGTTAACTTTAAAGCCCACACTTTGTCTCCATGGCTCCATCTAATTGCACCCCCATTTAAAAAATGATAAGGAATGGCTATCTTCTCCTCCTCCTCTTCCTCCTCCTCTTCCTCCTCTTCTTCCTCCTCTTCCTCCTGTTCTTCCTCCTTCTCCCCTTTCCCCTCCCCCTCCTCCTTTTCTTCTTTTGGGTCAGATGTTTATTGTATAGCCCCGGCTAGCCTAGAATTCATTGTATAGACCAGGTTGGCCTTGGATTCCTAGAGAGACCTGGCTGCCTCTGCCTCCCGAGTGTGAAGATTATAGGCATGTGCTTTCACTCCTTTTTATTTTTAATTTTTGTTTTACTTTATTTTTATTCTTTTTTAACTACTTATTTTTCACTTCTGAAGACTTAAGAATTTTTAAATTGCAGTGGTGACTCATACCTTTAATTCCAGCATTTGAGAGACAGAGGCAGGCAGATCTCTGAGTTTGAGGTCAGCCTGGTCTGCAGAGCAGTTCCAGGGCTACACAGAGGAACCCTGTCTCGAAAACCAAAACAGCAACAAAAACAACAACATTTTAAATTTTAAATTAACTTCTTTACCCTAAATTATGCCCGGGGACACCTAGGCTCCTTATACTGTACCAAACAGTCAGAAAACAAATTAATTCTAAGTGCTGGTAAATGCACCGTAGGTGGTAATAATAATCATCACTTACAATGACTGGGAAGTTAGTTTCAATGTATTCTTGCATCGTGAACATCAGTTATTTGAACTGTTCTCACGAGCCTTGTCTTTAAGATGAGAATCATTTTACCTGCTTTGTAGGGAGCCCCTGAGGAGCAGTGCAGTGACTGCCCAGCGCTCTGCAGAGTGCTTGCCCTGTGAGTTCTCATAATCAGCTAAGGATGAGGATGTGGTCAGCTGGCTTCTACCTGCTCTTCCCACTCCTCCCATTTTTGTGCCAAGTGAGCAGATCTTCTGGTTCATTGCTGCTACAATGAGGAGAGCTCATCAGCTATCTTCTCTCTCAGCTCTGTCCACAGCTCTGGAAACTGTTCTCCGTTCTCTGCCTTCCTCAAGTATCCTAGGCCACACTGGGACCTAGGCCACACGGGGGCTACACTGAAGGCTGAACTGGAGGGACAGTACTGGAAGCTAGATAAAGCCAAGAAATATATTTTAATGGTTTATTATTATTAATTATATGTATATGCATACTTGCATGTGAATGCGGGTGCCCACAGGGGCCAGAGGCATTGGATGCCTCTGGATCTGGAGTTTCAGACACTTGTAAACTACCTAACATGGATGCTGGGAATCGAACTCAGGTCCTCTGGAAGACCTGTCTAGGAACCATCTTAAACTAAAGATCATGCAAATATGTGCTGAGCCGTTCAGTTCAGGTGATCCAGTACTATGCCTGAGGGAAAAGCTGGTGGTGAACAGAGAGAGAGGCAGCATCTTTGTTTGTTTGTTTGTTTTGAGACAGAGTCTCTACATAGCCTAGGCTGTTCTGGAGTTCACTACGTAGAGCAGGTTGGCCTTGAAGTCACAGAGATCACCTCCCTCTGCCTCCCAAGAGCTGGGATCAAAGGCATGAGTCACCCTGCCTGCTGATAGGGAGCATCTTAACCAGGGAGCTGGCCTGACAGAAGGGTGTTAATTGTGGCCAGCCTTCATGGTTGGTTGGTAAGGGAGCATGATGCTTGGTGTAGAAAAGTCGGGATATGGAGCACATAACACACAGAGAGAGACTTTTTAAAAATGTTTTTTACAGAAATTAATTATTAAATGCATGATAGACTGCAAGACAACACTTCATTGTCTTTTTTGATGACAAACAGTGTTTAGATAGGAACGTAATCAGGGTCACCATCATCTTAGGTGCAAGGAACACCTTACTTTTTACAGGAGAGTCTCCTGCAGGACACTACACATTCAGGAGAGAAGTCATTTTGTGTGGGCAGCCTCTCCTAGGGAAGGCTGCAGGGGACACACCTAAACAAAAGTTTGGTGTGTATGACCATCAGACAAACAGACCCAGAACCCCTGCTTCCATGGCTCTCTCTGCTTACACTTGGGAGTCCTCTAAGTGACTGAGTGTCACTCAGGGAAGGAAGGGAACTAGGTCACAGCAGAAGGCTTGAGCTTCATCTCCTAAACAGTGGGGAGTTCTTGGAGACTTTAAGTTGAGAGAATGGCATGATCAGATTCACATTTTAGGAAGACTATAGTGGCTAAAGGTATTGTCTCAGATTGTGTTCATTTGGGATCAGTTGCTCTGTCTCTCTAAATCTTCATTTCCTCGTCTGTAAAGCAGGGATAATGCCCCCATAGGCTGATTATAAATATTAAATGCAGTAACTTACACAAATCGATTAGTGAATGGCTATTCCCAAAGCAAATGCCCACCAGCTTAAAATGGTGTTAATGGTATACTGGAGCTATGAGAAATAATATATGGTGTTAATGAGAAACTGGAGATGGGCACCAAATGTAGTTAGGTAACACAAATAGGAGACTGTTCAGCTGTGGGGTGCTCAGCCTGGGACATCGGACTTAGCACTAACACCAGAGTTCTGTTGCTTGCCACAGTGGGCTGGGTAGGCTTCTTCCTGTCTCGCTCTGTAGAGTTTCAGTTGACCACACAGAATAGCCTGCCCGCGGGAAGAGGACCTTTAATCAATAGCGAAAGGATAGTAGGCCTCTTGTGCTGGATTCCTAAGCCACCTCCCATACATACTGCAGTATTATGATTCTTCTCATAGGTGGTCTCCTTTTGTAAACTAAAGAAACAACAGAGTGTCTAATTAAAGTCTAATTGGGTCCTTAATCTCACAACAGCCAGGGCTTGTGTGGTAATAGAAAGCAGAAGGGAGCCTGCTCAGAGTGAGGGAGGGAAGGGTAGAGGGAGGTAGGAGAGGAGCTAGCTGGAGCAGAGGCTAGCTGAGTGGGATTTGAGGAGGCAGAGCTGTCGGTGCAGGTAGGAAAGAGCAGCTGATGTTCCTGGCAGGAGAAATGACAACGGAAGCAAACGTGGAGAGGCGGGAAGGCCCAGGCCAGGCTGGGAGCTAGGAGTAGCCTTGAGACATCACACAGCAAAGCCCTGCTGTAGGAAAGGGGAGGCTGTGATGGAGGCGTGGGGGCAGACTGATGGAGTGCTGAGGGCCCAGGGAAGGAGCCTGGGCTTTCTTCTTCTGTGGTTTGATGGCTTCTGGAAGCAACCATCAAAAGCTTCTCAGGAATTCAGGCTTGTCTGTCTCAGGCGTCTCCTTCTGGAAGACCAAGGGCCCAGAGTGGCAGCTTGACATTCAATCTCCTTTGCCATGGTTGGGAAGTCAGGGCTGTAGCTGATTTCATTGGCCTGTTTTGCATTTATTATAGTGTGGCTTTTATAGTGTGTTAATTGAAATATTTCCAACTGCCAAAAGCAATCACACTCAAAGTGCCTTGTCAGTTCTTTCATTGCCAGATAAATGTTTTACAGACACTTTCAGGGCAGTGGTAACTACACATCCACAAGGCAGTGCTAACTAGACATCCACAGGGCAGGGCTAACTAGACATCCACAGGGCAGTGCTAACTACACATCCACAGGGC
>JADRCH010000058.1:8415779-8433198 GCA_019843965.1 Rhynchomys soricoides | reverse complement strand
GCTAACTAGACATCCACAGGGCAGTGCTAACTACACATCCACAGGGCTGTGGTAACTACACATCCACAGGGCTGTGGTGCCTGGGACTTGTTTCTACTCAAGGCTGGTGGCTTGGTTGGAGACTGGCCCTTCAGTGCTCTGTGGTGTTTCCATCCCATTACCTTAGAGATCAGAGGCTCTTCAACAGAAGGCTCACAGGGCCTAGCTTCAGAGATGGGTTCCCATCTCTGGAAACCTTGGCAGCCTAGCTGGAATTGAATCCGCTGCCTGCCCTCCCAGCCAGAATCCCAGCCCAGGCTGAGATGTGCTTTTTTCCCTACGACTCCTTTCTCCTTCTCATCATTCAGACCTTTCCCAAGGACCCTGTCATGGTAAAGCTGTGGCAGCTGCTCTCTCTCTCTGCCTCCTCTGTCCTACCTGTTAGATCTTTGATGAAACATTTTACTTTGGGTCATTGTTCTTTTCTTAGCTGATGTTTTCTCCTTAAAAAAAAAAAAACTCAGGCTGGAGAGGTGTCTCAGTGGTTAAGAGTCCTTGCCACTCTTCCAGAGGACACAGATTTGGTTCCCATCACCCATACAGGGTGGCTCACCTGTAACTCCAGGTCAGGGTTTCCTATGCTGTCTTCTGACTTCTGAAAGCACACACACACATGTGACATACACATACACACATGAACATACACATATACACATTCACACATACACATAAATCAAAATGAAATTTAAAAACATCACTCAGACAATCTTGAACTGTTGACACTAAGCTGAGAAATGGTCTCAACAAAATGGCATCTTTGTTTTGTACCCTAGGCAGGGAAGGTACTACCCATGTACTCCTATAGTACCCTGGCACAGAGCTAGCCTTCCGAAGAACTTATGCTAAGTGAGTGAATGAGGAATGGGTATTGATACCACTCCCCTGTCCTCCATGGACTCTAAGTAAACCTGGACAGGAACCTCCTTTTCTTTGTCATTGTCCCATTGTTTAGGGTGGTACACATGAATAAATAATGCTCACAAGTGCTTATCAAGTTGAGTTGGGCAAGTTGCTTATATTAGACAGTTTCTATCCTGTAACAAGTACTGGAGGCAGTATTGAAGAAAAGAAGTGTTATTAATGTTGTTGTTGTTGGTGGTGGTTTTTCAAGACAGGGCCTCTCGGTGTAGCCCTGGCTGTCCTGAAACTCACTCTGTAGACCAGGCTGGCTTCTACTCAGAGATCTGCCTGCCTCTTCTGCCTCCCAAGTGCTAGGATTCAAGGTGTGCCCCACCATTGTCTGGCTAGAAAAGAGGTTTATTTTAGCTCACAGTTCTGGAGACTTGGAACATTGCTCCTGCATCAGATCTGCTGATGTGAGGACCACATGGCAGAGCTAGCACAGGAGGAAAGATGAACATCCTGAGTCAGAAGCAAAGGGAGAAGGAGGTGTCGGGCTTGCTCCTTTTAAAAGCATTTTCTCTGAGAACTACCAAGTTCCAGGTTAAAACACCACTTCAATGCCTTCTGAAGGCATGTCCCCAGTATCCCAAGGGCTTCCCACGAGGACCCATCTCTTAAAGATCCTATTGCTTTCCAGTGCCCAGCCTGGGGACTAGGCCTGCAACATGGGAACTTTGGGAAGACTTTCAAACTATATGCTCTTGGGAATATCACATTTCATTGTTCTTAATTTAGTTGTCTATGGGTATTTTGTCTGCATGCATGTCTGTAAACCATGTGTGAGCCTGGTGTCCTCAGAGGTCAGAAGAGGTGCTGGGTCCCCTGGAGCTAGAGTTTCAGGTGTCTGTAAGCCTCCATTGTGGGTCCTGGGAATCAAACCCAGGTTCTCTAGAAGAGCAAACAGTGCTCTTAACCAGTGGGCCATCTCTGCACTGCCACCCCTCCAGCAGCTGAGCATGCTAACATTTACAGTTGGAGGTTAGCATGTTCCATTCTGTACCTTTCAACAAGGAGACTGAAACCTAGAGAGGAAAATATTTCCCCAAGGTTATCTTCACCAGTGAAGTTGATGAAAATCCCTAATCTATACTGTAAATCATCCACATACCTTCAGTGTTTGAGCATTCCAGGTATTGGGGATATAGTAGCATTCCAACCAAATAAACATCTCCTCATAGGGATTTATATTTATCCCAAACAAGTGTTATGAATATAAGGTGGCTTTGAAATTACCGTGTTGCACTGTTCAGTGCTGAGCACTTCATGCATACTCTACTTTCCTGTCTCTGTCTCCCCGGTGCTAAGAGTATAGTGTATACCACCATGCCTGTTTGGTTTGCATTTGTTTGTTTGTTTGTTTGTTTGTTTTTTTGGTATCTCACTACCTAGCTTGGAACTCACTGTGTATACCAGACTGGTCTCCAACTCACAAAGATCCCCCTTTTTTCCTGCCTCTTGAGTGCTGGGATCAAAGGTGCTACTATGCTCTGTTCATATGTATTTGTGCGCGCGTGCACACACACACACACGCACACACACACGCACACACACACGCACACACACACGCACACACACAAGCACACGCACACACACAAGCACACGCACACACACGCACACACACAAGCACACGCACACACGCGCGCGCACACACACTCACACGCACATGCACACACACGCGCGCGCACACACACTCATGCCACAACACTTATATGGAAGTCAGAGGACAAGTTTCAGGAGACTCTGCTCTCCTTTATCCTGTGGATTCCAGGGATTAAACTCATGTCACCAGGCTTTTAAACAAGCGCCTTTACCCATTGAGCCATTACCAGTCCTGCATTGACGTGGTATAGGAGGTGAATCCAGGGTTTCGTGCATAGCATTCAGCACTGTACCGACAAAGCTACATCCTCGGGTCTTATCATGTCCTCTAAAGTGTTTGCTGGACTAGTTACAAGTAAGAAATCCCCACTGCTGAGTTGTCCTGGGTTACTCTTCATGGATTAGTTGTGGTGGCCCCACAATGGTTTCCGAGAGTGGAAAGAGCTCGAAGCCCGGTCCTGCAGAGTCCTTGGGTGGAGCTTCCTGGTGGCACAGTTCACGCTGTTCCTCATTGTTCTCCTGTGACTCACCCTCTGTTTTTATTTCCCTTTAGAGTGTCAGTGTGACCAGAGGAGCAAGGAAACGAGTAAGTGCTGAGACCTCCAGTCACCCCACAAGATGCTAATGACATTTTTTCTACAGAAAATATCACATATGCTTTTTTTTTTTTTTTTTTAGAAGATTGAACAAGCTAGAAGAACCTTAAACTTACGCTTAAGCTACTACCCCAGGATGGCCTTTTATTTAACACATGATTTTTTATCTTCCCAGATAGTTTTATATACATACAAAAGTGTATATTTATTTTTAAATGTAATAAAACAGTTTTATTTTATGACCTGCTTTTCACATAAATATTTAGAGTACCTTTCATTGCTAATATACTTTATTATATCATTTGAAATATTGCGTAATATTTAACCATATGTCCCTTAAGGCCATGCCATACATAATGTGTTCCACCATGCCTCCCTTCAGAGGAAACACATGGGCATTTGCTCTTTTCCCTGCTGTGACCGACCTTCTGGCAGGCAGTCACATACCTGTATCTCTCCGGGCATGTCTTTGGTTACTTTCTTCTTGTAAATTTCCACATATAAAAGTGGTATCCACGAATATAAGCAGTTATTAGGCTTGGGTAGATACCCCCACATTACTCTTCAGAAAGGCTATTCCTATTCCTGGAAGCCCACCTTCCTCACTGAATGATCTTGTTGTATTCTAGTTTTATTGTGCTTTGTTCTGAATGTCTTTGATTGTTAGTAAAGATGAACACATCAAATACCCGATGGCCACTTTGGCAAGCTATTTAAAAAGGTAGTTTTGATAGGGCAGATTGGAAGGCGAAATATGAATTTGGAGAGCAGTAGTTGGTGAATAGCTTGGCCTCTGGCTGTCTAAGCCCTTGGCAGCTAATTATGGACTTGAGCTTCTAAGCTTTGTGGTGGGCAATATGAAGAACGGTTCTTGTGATGCCCTGCTTCAGACAAAGGTCCACCACAGTCTTTAAAGTGAGCCCTCAACCCAGGATAGAGTTGGCTATGATGTTCCAAGCAGTGAGAACCGTGGCATCGACAGGGCCTTTGGAGTCTTCCATGGTCTGTGTGTTGGACGTTTTGTATTCTGTGCACAAAGGACAGAGCGTGGCTTCCAGAAGGACTTGTGAATAAGAGTTCCTGCAGCATCAGCTGCTCGTCCAAGCAGATCGGCACTCCTGACCCTGTTGTGGCTTTTGTTCAGGATGAAGATTCAGGGACTGATGTGGGAGAAGGAACTGATGAATGGGCCCAATCCAAAGCCGCCGTTCGACCCCCTGACCAGCTGGAGCTGACTGATGCGGTAAGTGAGCAGCCTCCTACCCCTGCTCTCCTTGTCTCCTCCTGCTTCAGAGAGGGTTCTTCCGTAGAGCCCGTTAGAAGCCTACACAGAGCTGACAGGTGCCTGGGGCCCTAAGTGTCAGAAATGATGGGAGGGAGGGCGGGCTTTATGCTTTATACTGTTGGTGCTTCTCTCCCTCAGGAGTTAAAGGAGGAGTTTACTCGGATCCTGACAGCCAACAACCCACATGCACCCCAGAATATTGTCAGGTACAGCTTCAAAGTAAGTCATCACCTCCTGGGCAGGGCCTTGATATCTGTTTGAAGCAACACTGACTGAGCATATTGTAAAAAGCTCCTGGCTGTTTTACAAGAGATCACTTGTAAACTGAGATCCTTGGTTAGAAATCTGGGGTTTTATGAAGAGAGTTCCAGAGATATTTGAGGCTTTTTTTTTTTTTAGGACATTTTATTTGGTATGTGTATGTGTGTAGGTGTGTGTGTGTGTGTGTGTGTGTGTGTGTACAAAAAAAGAGAGAAGACAGGGGAAGCAGAGGCAGGGTTACTGAGTGCTGGAAATCAGGTCAGAGGACATCTTTCCAGAGTTGTTTCTTTTCCACCCTGTCAAGCCAGGGGACCAAAATGAGGTTGTCAATCTTGAAGTGTCTCCTCCTCCCCCTCCTCTAAGCCATCTCCCAAGCCCTTCTGAGATCTCTTAGTGAATCTCCTTTGTGGATTGTAAAGCCTTCAGTACCCCTAGGAGGAGTTTTTCTTTCGTAGTGCTGGGGACTAAGTCCACTAAACCTAGAGTGTTGCCTGTACTGACCAAGCGCTCTACCACTGAGCTACACCCTCAACATTTGTTGTTTTACATCCCCAGTATATTTTTGTTTACAAGAATATTGAATCATTTAGTTAGAAAAATGCCTTTCCAATATACAGAGCACATTTTCCATCAACACAAAGCAGTTAGATCTTTAGAAGCTTAGCTTTTTCTCCAGCCAGACACCTGGGTAGAGTACAGAGTCCTCTCTGAAAGAGATGTTGGTCTCACATCCACACGGGATCTTCCCATCTGAGAGCAATTCCCGGCAGGCACCGGGCAGAGTCTCTTGATATGATAGGCAGGCAGGCAGGTAGGTGACTTCCAGGGCCATCCCTTAGTAACCATGGTGTGAGCAAGTTCTTAGTAGACACATCTGCAGCAAGTCTATCAGAGACAACACTGTTTTATGCCACAGCAGGGTTAGCTTCTGTAAGGACTGAAGAGAATTCCAGAGCACTTTGGAGCTAAAGTGGAAGTCATGCCTGTATTTCTTGTTTCGATTTGGGCTTTTTTTTTTTTTTTTTGGTTCCATTCCTACTGTGTGCCACTGTCAGATCCTATGTGAGGTATTTTTGCATAGAATATCACAGACAACCCTCATGTTTCTTTGATATAGAAACTATTTGAGAAGAAACTATTCTTTGTTAGATTCTGATATTAAATCACATAAAATGAATGGCAAATGTCACACAACCTGTGTTAGAGGCCAGATTTGAACTAGTTTGTCTAATTCCTAAGCAAGGTCATATTGCTTCTTAAGCAATTTTTGCCAGGCATAGTGATCACAGCACTTGGGAGGGAGACAGAAGCAGGCAGACCACTGAGACCCTGAGGCCAGCCTAGGATACATCCACATGGCAGACCCGGTCTCAGCAAACAAACAAAACAAAACAATATTTTACACACACACACACACACACACACACACACACACACACAAACACAGGAGTGGGAGAGTTTTGAAGCTATAATAGAGACATGTAGTACACATTTCAAAATATTCAAAAATGGTGTAAAGTAACCTTCCTCTGTCCCTTGTCGTTTCCCAGGAAGAGGACACCCAGTTGTTTTTTTGTGTTGTTGTTGTTGTTGTTTTGTTTTTTTTGAGACAGGGTTTCTCTGTGTTGCACTGGCTGTCCTGGAACTCACTCTGTAGACCAGGCTGGCCTCAAACTCAGAAATCCGCCTGCCTCTGCCTCCCGAGTGCTGGGATTAAAGGCATGGGCCACCACTGCCCAGCGACACCCAGTTTTTTATTTGTTTAATTTTTGAGACAGCGTCTCCCCGTACATCCCAAGCTGCCCTTGAATCCATGGTCCTCGGAGTGTTCTGGGCTCACTCGTGTGTGTTGCCAATGCTTGCAATGTTTGACTCCTTTGTTTTAGAGATGGGTTTGTGGGGGTACAGTTTACATGCCCCAAATCCACCCACTTAAAGCTTACAGCGATGGCTCATAGCCATCCACAGGTAACTCCCAACACAGTCCATTCCCTGACTCTCATCTCATCCTCATAGTCTCATAGGGAAAATTTTGTAACCCCAGCTGACCTGAGTTTACTGTGTAGCTGAGTATGACCTTGAACTCCTGAACCCCCTGCCTTTGCTCCTGAGTGCTAGGATTATAGGCGTGGAGCACCATGCCAGGCTTAGAACACTTTATTTTCCCCACAGGAAGCTCATTCCTCAAATACTTCACCCTCCATCTCCTCCAGCCCCAGAAACACTGTTATTTTTTATCTAGATTTGCCGATTCAGGTCATGTCTGGGGATGGATCTTAACTTTGTAGTCTTGTGTGGCTGGCTTCTCTTATGCTCCATGACATTTTCAATTCTTGCATGTTATAGCATATGTCAATACCTCATGTCTTCTCATTGCCAAATAATACTTCATGCTATGAATATGCAGCATTTCCTTTATCTGTCCATCAATTGATGAACATTTGGATTGTTTGTTCTTTGGGCAATTCTCAATAATGCTGCCATGAACATCTGTGTGTGTCTTTGTGAAAAATCTCACGACCATACTGCTTTGTATTCAGATTATGTAGTCAGCCCTCCACAAAGATGCTGAAGAATATCCTGATGTGTTTCTCAAAAGATGCTAATCAAGAGTTTTGCTAATGGTCTCCCTTGGGCAGCTTACAGAGGTTGGAGGGGAGCTGCCTTTCACTTTCTGAAGTCATGGTAGACTGTGGCACAACTTCCTGTCTTGACATTAGGAAGAGGGGCTCTCTGGGACTTGGTGGGCTGACTGTGGCAAGAGCGCTATAGGCCGGTTGTTACCTTCCAGTTTCCATGTCCTCTTCTTGCTCTTCCTCTGAGTGAACTGTCAGCTGCCTCCCAGGAGACTTCACCTTGCTTATGATTCCAGTGGCTCTTCAGTCTGTCTATTTTCCCATGCAGTCTGTCTCTATCTTGTTGGTCCTGGAAGATCCAGTTTTAGGTTCCAAAGCTGCTACTTTCACTGATGTGCTAAAGAATCTAAATTCTATCCCTAATTGAAGAGGAAGTTCCTGGGCAGCTGTTGAGGAGAAGTCTTTTTTTCTTTTTCTTTTTTAAATATTTATTTATTTATTTTATGTATATGAGTATACTGTAGCTGTCTGCAGACACACCAGAAGAGGGCATCAAATCTCATCACAGATGGTTGTGAGCCACCATGTAGTTGCTGGGAATTGAACTCAGGACCTCTGGAAGAGCAGTCAGTGCTCTTAACCTGAGCCACCTCTCCAGCCCCAGAGAAGTCTTAAAGAAAACTGCATGGACCATTCATTCTCCTGGTGTCTCCATCTTTTGTTCTTGTAGTGATGTCTTACTGAGTGTTGGTACTGATCACGTGTTAGGCATTATGCTAATGGATTGCTTTCATTATTGTCAGTACTTACACTATCTCGAAAACTGGATATCATTATTGTGTTTGGTAGAAGAAGAAACTAGGGCTTGGAGGGTTACGACAAGGTCATGCCGATAATAAGGAGCTGAGCCCGGTTCTGCCACCAAACACTTCCCATCCCCCATCCATCGAGTTACTGAGAGGAATGGCTTTTAAAGGCAGAGCTTCCCAGTCGATTGTGGGCTGTGACAGTGAACTTCCCAGCCCTCCAAGGCCATCAGGGCTGCTATAGAAAGAGCCTATGGGCCAGTCTCCTCTGGTATGACTTTTTTTTAAATATCAGGATGACATAGAGATATAATTATCTTCCACATGATGCAAAATGGTTGAGCAGAACTTTCTTTAAAAAAGGAAGGGTGCCTCTGGTCTCCAACACCATTTTCATGGTTTTTGGGGGCTGATCAACAAGGCAATGTCCACAGGAACTCCAGAGCGTAGGGTCTGTACGAGCAGGAACCGTGTCTGTTCTTTGTTAAATGAGCAAATACTGTCTCCTGAGCTTAAAGCCCAGCCCTGCTTCTCATCTGCTTGCGTGACCTGGACAAGTGGTGAGGCCTAAACTTCCCTGGACAAGTGGTGAGGCCTAAACTTCCCTGGACAAGTGGTGAGGCCTAAACTTCCCTGGACAAGTGGTGAGGCCTAAACTTCCCTGGGCCTCTGTGGTCCTCTTGGATAAAAGTCGGCATTAGACATTTGGTTGTCTCTGACATCCACTAAAGCGGCATGGTGGCGAGGTCATGCCAGGTGTGTTGGATGATTCTGTCTGACCTGCCAAAGATCTATGGTGAGGCAGGTGAACTGGGCTTCTTTGGCATGGATGTAGGAGACAAGGCACCTGAACTGGAGGTGATCTGTAAACGTGGGCTGCTTCAGGCTGGAAGCAGAGGATAGTTAAAAATAAGTCTTTGAGGCTGGGCATGGTGGTTCACACCTTTAACCTCAGTTCTTGAGAGGCAAAGCCAGGCAGCTCTCTGGGTTTGAGGTCAGCCTGGCCCACATAGGGCATTCCATGCCAGTGTGGGTTATGTAGTGAGACTGCATGTCAAAAAAAAAAAAAATTTTTTTTTTTAATTTTTTTTAAAAAAGTCTTTGATGAGAGCTTTTTAAAAAGGTATTTTATTTGTCTTTTCTTTTTAAAGCAAAAATGCAGTGAAAATATCATGTTAACCAAGGATTAAGAATTATAGTTCCTTTAATAAAGGTCAACTGGGGACTTTAGAGCCGCAGTTCTCAACCTGTGGGTCTCAACCCCTTTGGGGTCAATCAACCCTTTCACAGGATTGCCTAAGACCATTCACTGGAAAACACAGCTATTTACATTAGAATCCATAGCAGTAGCAAAGTTACAGTTATGAAGTAGCAACAAAAATGACTCCATGGTTGGGGTCAGCACAGCATGAGGACTAAAGGGTCCCAGCATTCGGAAGGCTGCTTTAGGGAATTAAAGGAGGCTACATTCTGACACCAGCCCTGCTGCGATCAGTGGGCTGATGCAGCTCTCTCTTTCCAGGAAGGCACATATAAACTTATTGGTTTTGTGAACCAAATGGCGGTTCACTTCAGCCAGGTGGGGAACCTGATACCCAAAGACTCGGATGAAGGCCGGCGGCAGCACTACCGTGATGAGCTGGTGGCAGGTAGGACTGAGGGCCAGTCTAAGGCTACAGCCCAAGCCTGGCTCTCTGAAGAGGAGCTGGTCCCTCCAGAGCTTTGCAGGGACTCTACTGCCATGATGTCCTGGACAGGCCTAGGAGCTAACCCAGGTCACAGAGAGCCCAAGGGACAAACAGAATCTGAAAGATAGGAAGACAGTGACTGAGCAGGCTTGGACCCTGAACTCATCAACAATATCCTGTCAAGGTTCACAGGAGTCTGTCAAGGTGGTGCCTTCAGACACAGAAAACCTTGAAGAAGAGGAAGAACCCAAAGGAGAAGCAGAAACTGGGAGCCAAACAGAAGTACCTGTGCATGGTGTTGAGGTGAGCATGGTGCTGCTCTTTGTCCTCACCATTCAGATAAGTGGTGGGTGGCGGCTTTAGAGATGACTTGGGGAATGAAGAGGGAAGTAGAGGCTGCGTGTGCCAGTGCTTCGGGCAGCATGCTCACATCCACTGCATGTTACCTCCTTCCCTTAGTCCTGACTTCACACTGTCTCTCTCCCACAGTTAAGTCCCAGCCCTCCTGATCTTTCTTTCCAGACATCTGACAAGGTGGTTGAAGAAGAACTGATGACTCCTATGCAGCCCAAGGAACGAAAACTCACGAACCAGTTTAACTTCAGTGACAGAGCATCCCAGACCTTCAACAACCCCCTCCGGGTAGCTCCCATGTTTACTTTGTTAGACAGTGGCAAGGGGGACACAGGCCTGAGACCAGTTCTTGCAAGCCTGAGCCTGGCAGTTGTGACAGAGCAGACTAGTTTCTCTCTCCAAAGAGAACTGGTATATGTGTAACTGTACGTGAACTGGAGTCCCTGTAAGTCATCCAGGCAGCTGGAGGGCGGCTAGAGCCCGCAGACTCCACTGAGAAGCTGACAGTTGGGCTGGACTTGGAAGAGGGAGTAGAAATCAGGACTGAAGTGTGCCAAGGGCATGAGGAGTGTTGGAACAATACAACTGAAGCTGATGGTCTCTGTGGTAGATCAGCTTGGAAAAGCTAGAACATTTCCTGACTCTGAAGGATCCTGAGAACCAGGCACAGTTTTAGGTGAGATGTGCTCAAATGAGTCTTCTAGAATAGTGTATCTGTGATGGAGGGCAGCGCCTCATCACCCTGTGTGATCCTTGGGCTTATGTTGGATAATCGGGTGATGCAGAATGGTGAGGAAGCAACTTACACTGCTGGATGCAGGAGCTCCATTGTTAGGGAGAAGCCTTCTCTCTAAGGGACGTTAGCCCCAGTGCTTGTGGGAGGCTGGCCTTGATGCCCTGTGTTTGGAGGTTGGTGACAGGCTGTTTTCATGCAACCTGTCCATCCTCTACTTGGATCTTCTCTTTATTAAAAACTGGCATAACTGATCTTGGGTTATGTGAGAGGGGGTGGGGCCCATCTGTGGGTTTCCTGTTGTCATTGTTCTCTAGGATCGAGAATGTCAGATGGAGCCTCCACCAAGGACGAACTTTTCAGCCACAGCCAATCAGGTAAGATCCTGGGTCAGCTGGACCGCTGTCACCATCTGTACTCTTGTGCATCCTGAAACCTTTGGCAGCAGAGGTGATGGGCGTGGCTATGAACTCCTCTGCCAGTCTGCCTCGATTATCCACTCTGCACATTGTCCTGAGCATGCAGTATCTCAATTCTGGGCACCTAGCACTATAGGTCCTCAACAGTGAGTTCTGGACCAGCCACATTTTCCCCCGGGCAAGACTGTTCATGGTTGGTGGCATGGCTTCTGGAGCTTCCCCTCAAAACATGGGAGAATGCTTGTTCCCAGGGGCTCTAGGAAGCCTGTGGCATCCTGTGATTGTCTTCAAAGTACCAACATTCTGAGATTGTCTTCACAGCAGCCTTTGGCATTCTTGCAGACCCTCCTCCTTCCCCACTAAGCCCTCCTGGCTGGCAGTGCTGACTTGGGCAGGATCTGGTGCTAGCTGACCAAAGGTCAGGCTCTGTTCATCCTACTGTGAGATCCTGGGTACAGTAGCTTCGCTTATTGCTTAATACTTCAGCTTCTTTTTTTGTCAATAAAGGATGATAAGCCACCTCACAGAGGTGTTGGAGGGCTCTCAATGAGATAAATGCTGAGGTGCATTGCAGAGAGGCATACTGGCTGAGGGTGATCTTTAAATGTAAGGTGTGCCTATCTGGCCTCCAGGTGGCAGTGACTGCCTAGTCTGGGGAACACACTGTGATCTGCTGCATTTGCCCAGCCCCAGATCCTTGCCTCTGCTTCTGCTATAGCCCTTGAGCTTTCGTGCCTTCAGGTCCAGTTGGCAAAATACCTATTTATTTCCTTCTAGTGGGCAGTGAAGTAGACAGCCAGCTTGAGCCAATATATTTATCCTGTTTCCATGGAGACAGACAGTTTTTCTGCTAACTTTTTAAAATGTGTGTGTGTGTGTGTATGTGTGCGTGTGCGCGCGATGCACACTTGAGCTGCACATTTGCCAGGCAATGGAGGTCAAAGGACAGCTTGCAGAGTTAGCTTTCTTTCCACCATATGGGTCCAAGGGATTGAACTCGGGTCATCAGGCTTGGCGGGAAGGGCCTTACCTCCGAACTATTCACCAGCCTGGGGAAGATAAAAAACAAACCAAAACATTTCCTAATTCAGTTTTAGAAGTCTCCAGTGAATTATTACTTACCTAGTCCTAGCAGTTGCACATTTCCTCTGCTGGGTGGGGGCTGAAACCTAGAACAATATTTACTTTTTTTCTCCAGCTTAAGATTCAGACCCTGTGCTTCAGGGTGGATAAGCCTATCTCAGAGGAACCCTGACAACTCCTTCCTTCCTGTTCTAGCGTGGATGATTAGCAGGGAAGACAGACTCTAATATGTAATTACAGTGAGCCAACTGGGGGGTGCTATGGAAACACTTGATGGGTTAACACGACCAACTCCTACAAGCTGACAAGCTGGCCAGGGAATGCTGTGCCCTGTGGTGACTCTTCTCTTGCTCTTGACTAGTGGGAAATCTATGATGCCTATGTGGATGAGCTCGAGAAACAGGAAAAGACTAAAGAGAAGGAAAAGACAAAGACTCCAGTGGCTAAGAAAACAGAGAAGATGGCCATGAGGAAACTGACATCTATGGAGTCCCAGGTTGGTGGGGTGTCTTCAGCTCTGTCACAAAATGTCTAGGTGGGGTCCTGGGCTGCGGGTAAGTAGTAGATTGGGGATTTAGAAGGATTTCTCAGATACTCAAAAAAGAAGGCTGATATTGAGGTGTGGATGATTTCTTATGGTGGGAGAAGATGTGATGGCAGCTAGAACTGTACCTGGGAGTCCACACCTTCCCCCTAGTAGCCATTTTGAGGCTCAGATGGGTTTGAGGATCACTAGCCTAGGACAGACTCTTTTCTTTTTTTAAAGTATGTATTATGTGTATTTCAGGAAGGTTAGGGAGTCTGCTCACTATAGGGGCGGGATGGAAGGATAAGGCTCCTCCCCCTTGAGTTTAGGGTGAAGATGATAAGCTCTTCTGCCCTCAGTTCTCTGTTTAACTAGGTCTGGTTGTTAAGTGAGTGTGATGGTTAGTGTTAGTTATCAACTTGACAGGATCTAGACTCACCTAGGAAGAAGTCTCAGCGAGGGATTGTGTAGACCTTATTGGCCTTTGGTCATGTCTGTGGGGGATTGTCTTGATTACATGAATTGACGATGAAAGACCCAGCTCACTGTGGGTGGCACTATTCCCTGGGCTTGAGTGCTAGGTTGCATACGAGAACGCATGCATTCTCTCTCCCCTGACTGGGATGTGACTAGTTGCCTCAAGCTCCTGCTGCCTTGAATTGCCTGCTGTGATGTACTATAACCTGGAATTTTGAGCTAAAATAAACCATTATCCCAGTAAATTCTTTTGTAGGGTATTTTTATCACAGCAACAGAAGTGAAACTAGGTCAGTGAGTCTTCAGGGCCATGAGCCAGTCGAAAACCGATCCTAGATACCATCAACATCAGGCTAATGGATGTAGCCACCTTGAGTTGTATTGATCATAAGAAGCCAAGTGGAAGTTTTAGAAAGACTGTGGTTGGGGACTTAGAACAGTGCAGCCAGCAGGAGTTTGGGGTCAGCACAGAGTAAAGTGATACAACCACAGGATGATGGCATGGGGGAGACGGACACAGGAGACGCTGGAGAACCTTATCTGTTCCAGCAGCAGAGAGAAATCTGGGTCAGGAGATGGAGCCCCAGAGTGCAGAACCTGTGGGTGTGACCTGCCCTGGAGAGGGTCACAAGAAGCTAGGGGATGGTTTCAGCACTTTGGAGAGCGCCCGGGGCGCCTCACTGGAAGTGGCTCTGTTCCTCTCCAACCTTACTAAGCACTGTTTCCTCAAAGACCTATTTAGGTTGGTTAAAAACCTCAGATGAGGGCAGAAAGAAAAGAAAGTAAGTTCATGGCACCTACCGAGAAGGTCTCCAAGAATGGACCTAGGCCTCAGGCTCATTGCTTACTTGGCTGAATACACAAAGATGGATGCAAGCGTGTGTAGTCTAAAGGTTTGGCAAGCATGAGAAAATGGGACCGGAAGCCACAGCTCAGTCAGAACCCATAGAGATGTGGCGACTCCAGCAGTGCAGCTTCTAGAACAATGGAGGCAACGGCCCTCACCTCTCCACTGAGCACATCAGGATCCTGTGCAGATGGAGTCTGGCTTTAATAATATGAGCTGGAGCTTACTGAAGCCTCCACTCCCCCAAGTGTAAAACCATCTGAATGACATCATACTTTTCGAGGGTGTTGAACAAACCGACAATAATGTGTACACACAACACCAGCATCATTACTGTCAGTAATATGCCACACCGAAGCTAGTGGAGCTTGGAAGAGAAGGAAATGTTGATGTGGGGAACCGAGGTACATCACAGGGTTTTCCTCAGGTATGTAGTTCCCTGTGGCCAGAGGAAAGAGTTCAGGCTGTAGGTAGACCCGCCAGGGCAGTAGAGTCAGTAACTGACTATCTGTCCACGGCAAGCATTGCCTCACACAGGACTTGCCCGGGACCTGTAAAAGGAGGGGAGAAGTGGGAGAAGCATCTGGGAACAGGTGCGTCTGAGCATTACAGCTCCAATGTCTTCCTCCTTGCCCAGATTTCTGAGATAAATAGAGTCAGTCTGGAGTGTGTTGAAAGGCCCTCAAAGAGCCGTTTCCCAGATGCCAATGTATGAGCCTCCACCACTCAACCGTGTTTCTTCTGACTATATTGCCACCAGGAATGGAGTTGAATCAGCATGTGCATTGTTGCTTACTCCCGAGAGTGGTCTCTCAAGGAGATGTTGTCCGTCCATCCTCACTCTGTCACAAGGAAGATGGCTCAGGGAATCAAAGCAACTCCTTCCTACTCAGTGCACTAGGAAAGAAATACACACACATCTGTGTGATCTAGGACCTAGTCTCTTTTGAAGTTTTAAAATTTTAAATATAATTTTAAATAAATTTTATTTATTTAATTTGTGGGAGGAATGTCTCACCTGAGCCACAGCATGTGTGGAAGTCAGAAGTCATTCTGTGGGAATCGTTTCTCTCCTTCCACCATGTGAGTCCAGGGGATGAACTCAGGTCTTTGGGCTCTACCCCCTGAGCAACCTTGCCAGCCCTAGAACCTACTCTATTTATCACAGCCCACCATGGCCTCTCCCAGGAGTGCTAATCTTCAGATGCCATACGTCTACCCCTGACCACCCTCCGGGTGCCCACTTAGCTTCTTCTCTCCAGCCACTTGCCCCAAACTCTTTGCACTTTTCTTTTTAAAGGTTGATTTTGATTATTTTTAATTATGTGTATGTGGGGGAGGAGGGTTATGTGCACATGAGTGTGGTGCCCTTGGAGTCCTGGGGTCACAGATTCCTCTGGAGCTGGAGTTACAGGCTATTGTCAGCCACCCAGAATGTGTGCTGGGAAGGGATCGCCAGTCCTCTGCAGAAGCAGTCAGTGCTCTTAACTGCGTGCGGAACCATCTCTCCAGCCTCTCTCTGTGCTTTTCTTGCCAGCCCCAAATCTCTTGCTTCTCTGGGAACCTGCCAAGTGGTTTATTTTACAAGCATACAGAGGCTGCTTCTTTACTCAGGGGTCATTTTCCAGGGTATATCTTGCTGCTTTGTCTGTGGTCTAAGAAGGGCCCTGGGTTAGCAGGCTCAGTTCTGTCTTGTGTTCCATGTACAGTTCATCTCTTCCCATCTGGGCATCTGTGAGCACCTGAGCATGAGACTAAAGGAGGAGTTTGGGCTGGAAGATCCCTGAGGCCTTATGTGGGAATCTGTCATTCCCCGATCTGAGGAAGTCTCTGTGCTCCCCCTCCCCTCTCCACCAAAAAGCTTCTAACAGGACCTTGAGTGTTCTGCCCCCCAGTTCCTGGACTCTGTTCAATGCCTTTTCTTGAGCTTAGAGAGATGCTTTTCCCCAAACTCCAGATGGAAGAGGGAGAGGCAGCTTTATCCAGGGACCAGATATATCTGCTTTGATCCTTGTGTACCATTGAGGAAAGAGCTCCTACTATGTGGTGTGTTTGGTGCCTGGTAAATTTGGCTATGAGCCATTTCTGAGCCATCTCGGATAGGTAACCACAGGGTTATACTGCTGAACCAGTTGCAAATCTGGGTTCTGGCTCAGGGCCAGACCTTGCCAGGCACTGATGAGGGCTTCTGTATTCCATAGAGTGATGATATCACCAAAGTGACCCAAGCTGCTAAAATCGTGGAGCGAATGGTCAACCAAAATACATATGATGATGTCGCTCAAGGTAAGACTTAAGGGGATAGTAATTTGTGTTATTTTAGGGGTGTGTATGTGTTTGTGCGTGCCTTTTTGTCTGAATCTTCCATGCATATGTGGCATGCCCACTCAGGCCAGAAGAGGGCACAGATCTCCTGGAACTGGTGCTGCAGACACCCGTGAGCTGCCTTATGGGTAGTGGGAACCAAACCCACATCCTTTGCAATTGCCCGTAACTGCTGAGCCAACTTGCCACTCTAGGAACTAGTATTTAAAATTCTTCACCAAAGACTAGTGCTTGAGTGTCCCACTACAGTAAGTCCTATAGCAAAGGGGGAAATAAAAACAAAACAAATCAACCGCCTTCCTTCCTGCTCTGACTGCCACTGAAGACCTTTGCCAGTCCACCGTGAGCGGCCGTCTGTAAACTGCGGGTGCAGTGATCCGATCTGACATGTGGCCAGAATGAGCTGCAGAATAGTAATCCAATGCCACCTTCCCAGCAGCCCTTGGGAGCAGCAGAGCAGAAACGATTACTCTGACTTCACATATGAGCAGCAGAGGCCAAAGCTGCCTGACCAGTGAGTAGCAAAGAGAAGCCAGATTTAGGTCTTGAGCTGGTACCCTCATCTCCACCCAGTTGGCTTGGAGATGCTAACCCTAGAATTCACAGGAGAGGAACTGCTCTGAGGCCCCCAGAAGAAGAGAAAAATAGCAAGGTAGTGGTGGTGCACACCTTCAGTCCCAGCACTTGGGAGGCAGAAGCAGACCGATCTCTGTGAGTTTGAGGCTAGCCTGGTTTACAAAGTTAGTTCCAGGGTGACACAAAGAATCCTGTCTCCAAAAAAAAAAAAAAAAAAAAAGGAGGAGGAAGAAGGAGGAGAAGGAAGAAGGAGGAAGAGGAGGAGGGGGGAAGGAAGAGGAAGAAGAAGAAGAAGAAGAAGAAGAAGAAGAAGAAGAAGAAGAAGA
>JADRCH010000058.1:8388540-8415769 GCA_019843965.1 Rhynchomys soricoides | reverse complement strand
GAAGAAGAAGAAGAAGAAGAAGAAGAAGAAGAAGAAGAAGAAGAAGAAGAAGAAGAAGAAGAAGAATACGGGATGCATGGGAAAGGTCTTGGAGGGCTTAGGGAGCACTGGACTAGGTGGCAGGGCATATGCAGGAGTCTGTGGGAGGGTGCAGAGGGAGAGTCTTCTCAGCAGACGGTGGCATGAGCAGTGACTTGATGACAAGAATGAGTAGGAATTGACTCTTCAGAAAAAGGAGCAGATGCTCAAGGATGCGAACAGGCGTGTTGGGAAATGGTGGGAATTCAGGCTGAAGAGGCAGCTGGGGACTTCTCCATAGGCAATTGAGAGGCACTGGCACGAGCTAGGCGCTAGGCAGAGCAATGCCCAGTGAGAGTAGAGCCAGCAGAGCTGAGGAACAGAGGTAAAGGTATGGGGTAGAACAGGTTTCTCTGTGCCTGGTCAGACTGTAGCACAAGGGACGGAACAAAGGGAGAGATGTAATAGCGGAAAACCAGACACCAAAGCTCCCTGGGAAGGGCCTGTGTGCTTGCCCGGCTCTGTGCTGTACATTTGGGTGTAGTATTTTTTGTTTTCGAAGCAGCTCTACCATGACATGAATAACACTATTATCCCCATCCTACAGATGAGAAAGCCAACCTAATATGCTGCTACTTGAACAAAATCACAGCTAGAGAGAGTTATAGTCATGAGGGGCGGAGCCAGAACTGGAATTCATGGCCCATGGTAGATCTGTTAATAAGCACTTCACCATTGGCCTACAGAGCCGCTGAGCTGGCGGAGGCATCTCAAAGGAACACGCTCAGTAGATCTATCCTAGCGACTAGTTAGCAAGGAGGTGAAGATAGAAACGGATTCAGCAACACTTCAATGCTAGGGGCCTGGGAATTCTGGTGTCTCTGACAGTGCCAAGGAAACGGAGCCCTTCCCATGGTGTGAGCAGCCGATTCCCAAGTGGCTTGTATTTCCCTAAGAGGTTGTGCATTTATGTGGAGCAGCTGCCTCCCAGGAGTTGGCAATGCCCTGTTGCTGGCTGGGCTCCTTTGCTGACAGCCTCGGGCCCTTCTTGGTGACTTGATGCTCATTGCTCACTCGTGGGACACAAAAACTAAGGCTGCCAAGACCAGCAGCCTAAACAAGCCCCCTCGTTATCCTTCAGGCTGGAAAACGACCTTCAGTGCTTTTCAAAGCTGTCAAAGTGCACAGCAGCTGTGAAAGGATCTGTCACTCACACGGCTCCCCTTCCTGAGACCCAGCCTCTGCAAGTGGCCCACCACAGGGCTGCGAACCTGATTAATATCCATGGAGAAATTGGCCTTGTGAACCGCTTTCATTTATAAGAACACAGTCACATAAAAATGCATTGAACTTTGATTCTTTTAATTGCACTGTGTTTTCCCTTTGGGAAAGTGTAATCAGGAAAAAAGAAATAAAAATGAAGAAGTGTGGGATTAACCCCACACTGAAATGAAAGATTTTCAAAGTTCCCCCAAGCTTAGGAATTTTGATGTGACCAGGCCACACCTTTCTGACCACTCATTTTCTTTCTTTCTTTTTTTTTTTTTTTTTTTTTGGTTCCAAGACAGTTTTGAGGTTTGATGGTACATCAAGGTATGGGGCACTGTGGGAGGGACCAGGCAATGACTGGGTGTGTCCCAGACTGTGTAGAATTAGAAAGTCTCTTCTAATTGGCCATCCTGCCTGAAAAAAGACAGAACCATTCCTGAATGTTGCTTTATTTCCTTGAATTCTTTGAAAGGACTTTGGGTCTCTGCTCTGTAGCTGTTCTGTCCCATGTGTTGGAGACAGAGGGATGGATATAATGTATGTCCTGCTCTCTGGGACCTGTGTGGCATGGAAGTCAGGCAAAAAGACTGACATGTCTCAGTAGAGGAGCTCAGTAGAGGACTGGAAGAGACACAGAAATTAAGTCTACTCAAAAAAAGCTATATTTGGGTATCTGAGACAGGAAGATTGCCATGAGCTCCAGGCCAGCCTGAGCTATGTAGTGAAAAAAAAATGTACTAACACATACCTGTAGTACTAGGTACTTAGATGTCTGAGGCTGGAGCATCACTTGAGCCCAGATGTTCCAGTCCAGTGTGGGTAATACAGTGAGAATAAGTTACAGGCCCTCTAGCTGCCAAGCACAAATTCTCTCCCTCCCCTTCCCTTCCCCTCCCCCTCCCTTTCCCTTCCCCTCCCTCCTCTCATTCTCTCTCCTGTCCCCCTCTCCCCCTCTCTTTCCTCATGCACCCCTCAGCAACTCTCTAGACAGAGTTGATAAGCAACACTTACAAATGAGACTTCATTCTCAAAGAAAAGAAATGAAATTTAGACCCTATGGAAGGGGAGGACTCAGATAAAGAACAAGTAGGAATCCACCAATCAGGGCAAGGCATTCTAGACAAGGAAAAGCATGAAGAAACACACGGATAGCTGGTCAGAAAGGACATGGAGGCGGTGGCTGGGAGCCTTGGTCTGACCAGTTAACTGTGTTTAAGGAGAGCCATTGAGAAGTTTCAGTGGTACAGGGAAGACATGTGAAGAGAGTTTGCTCTTGCACTGCCAGCCCTGAGGAGTGGACTGAAGGAGAGTTATCAGAGATGGCAGGGAGACCAGTCTGAAGACTATGATGCCAGGTGGTGGATTTGGGGATCTTAACCTAGGTAGGTAGTAACTATGGGTTTACAAAAAGGATTTTAAAAGACAGGAGGAAAATATAAGACAAGGTAGAAAGAGATCAGCAAGGATTCCCCAGCTTCCTAGTTTAGGTAAATGGAAAGGTGAGGCTTCTGGCCAGCCTCGCAGAAGTGGGAGGCAGGGAGAGGCAGCTTTAAGGATGAAGCTGAGTTTTGGGAACCCATGGAGGAGTGTCCAGGCAGCTCCATCACAGTCAGCTTGACAGGCAGGCAGCTCCATCACAGTCGGCTTGACAGGGAGTCTAAAGTTGGGCTGTATTTTAGGGATCTAGGATGCAGAATGAATAGAACTATTAATCAGCCTCTGGCAACTGAACCCTTGAAATCTGGTTGCTCTGATCCGAGCTTTTGAAGCATTGAGAAAGCTCACAAGGATGAGGGATATAGCTTGGGATTCTGTGCACGCACATATGGATGCTTTACTGTAGTCCCTGCCTCAACAACTAATATACATTTTTCTAGACACTTTGCATATATTAAACTCAACCTGTATTCTCACAGTAGTCCTTTGAGATAGGTTCTACTATTGTTTCCAGCCCCAAACACAAACAGGTTCATTGTATTTCCCAAAGAGCTATTGATTTACTACGAAGTGGCAGTCCCTGGTTGACTGTGTCTATTTGCGTTTAAGATTTTAAGTACTATGAGGATGCTGCTGATGAATACAGGGACCAGGAGGGTACGCTGCTGCCTCTCTGGAAGTTTCAAAATGACAAAGCCAAGCGCTTGGCCGTCACCGCCCTCTGCTGGTGAGTACAGATATTGCAGCAAACCTAGCACCCCAGAGCACCCACTGCGTGCCAAATCTTGAGCCACAAGACTCTTCTATTCCACTTTATATCTTGAGTGTAACATGGGACACAGTAGGGGGAAAATAGGACCTGAATCCTTATTGGGTTACAGGATCATCTAATGTCTACCATGGTAGGGGCCTAAGCTAGACAGTGGATGTCTACAGAGTAGTTAGTCACAAGTGCCCATGGGAAAGTTCAAGACCATGGGAAGGCATGTCTGTTTCCAGTGTCAATGAGTTCACATTTCTTTTTCAGGAATCCAAAATACAAGGATCTTTTTGCAGTGGGACATGGCTCCTGTAAGTGATCTACCTATTCATTTGTTTGCTCATGCAAATATCAGATACTAGATTCCTAGTCTGTTTGGAGCCTTTTGCCAGGCATGAGAAATCCAAAGATGAGCAGAGTGTAGTTGCTGGCCCTCTGAGAGAGCTCACAGTCTAATGCTGTGGTTCTCAACCTTCCTAATGCTACGATCCCTTATAACGGATCCTCGTGTGTGGTGACCCCCAACCATACAATTATTTCTGTTGCTAATTTATAACTGTACTTTTGCTGCTGTTATAAATTGTAATATAAATGTTGAATTTACCAGTGGTCGTAGGTGACCCTTGTAAAAGGCCATTGGACACTCAGAGGGGGTCACGACACACAGGTTGAGAACCGCTGGTCTAATGGGAAGCCCCACTGTCATATGGGGAATTAATGCTGGTTGAAAGAGTACAATTGAACATGCTAACTGGACCTCAAAGAATGAGGGGAAAGCTCTGTGGCAGGGCCGCATAGGCCAAGTCTGCAGGCAGGGATGATATGGCTGGGTCATCCCTCAAAGGACATAGTAAGCCATCTCAAGAAGGAAACAACTGAAGGAATTCTGGAAGGGCAGGGACATGTCCTGTACAGAAGGGATTGCAGGCCTGAGGCTGGAGGCTGGGGACCTGGGGCAGGTATGCTAAGAAGAGATGGAAAGACCTTAGCCACTCTGGAGAGTGGGATGGAAGGCCTCTCCCTGCTTCCTCACATGGCCTTCCTGACCAAGCATGAGGTAGAGGTGAGGAAAGGCGAGTGTTTGAAGTTTATTCTTCTGTGCCTGAGCCACTGGAGACCACCGTTATCTGTGTTTCCGGCCCGGCGGGGGCATGCTTGAGGTGGGAGGCAGCACATGCTGGTAACTGTCCATGCAATTTGCTGTTCCTTCCTATTCTTTGGGCCAAGCAGAAGCACCCACCACTGTGCTGGATAGTCCCTGTTCCTAATGGGAAGGGCCCTGCACAGGGAGCCAGGCACAGCTCCTTAATGCCAACAGCTTGTTCTCTGGCTAGGCAGATTCACTTCTGTGAACAGAAAAACCCTTCCGTTCTTCAAGCTGCCACTGGCTGGCAGGCACACAAGCTCCTGGTCACTGCCTTTTAGATGGCCCATCAGTTCTTTGACCAGGATAGAGATCCAGGGGGAGGGGGTCCGAGGAGTTGGTGTTTGTCATTCCTCTCAGGGAGGAAACCTTGGAGCTGCTCCCAGTTCTGTGGTCTGAGCTGCCTTTGAGGATGCCCTAAATGCCTGCTTTGTGTCCCTACTCCTGAGGGTGGGATGCTGCCAAATGGGAAGCACCCTCCCCCTCTGGCAGGGAACTAGAACATCCCCACCACCACACCCCCGCTGCAGCTACTGGGCCTGGAACAGAGCCTGAGGGTTGGGTAGGCCCTCCCGGGAGTGGGTGTGGACCCCCATGTGAGGCCCAGACTCTGCTTGAGACTGAGGTGAGAATGTGGAAGCCTCTGCAGAAGGTGGGAGGAGAAACTCCAGCCATTGCAGCGTCTTCTAGGCAGGGTTAGAAGCAAGGTCATGTGGAGGCCAGCCTTACTCAGAAAAAGGTAATGCCTTCCATGAGGGAATGGCCTCAAGTTGGCAGGCTCACTGGCCTCCTCTGGGCAAGCACTCACCCAGGAAATGTTTCTTTGTCTCTCCTTGGTCTTTGGAGGCACAGCCCCAGTGGTACCCACAGGCAGCTAGAGACCTCCCTCTGGAGGATCACTTCTCAGTGCCCTTGTCTCCTCGTTAGTGACATGGCAAGACCGACAACCAGCCAGGCCTCCATCTCAGGGCCATCAGGAGGCCTGATGAGAGAAGAGCCCCAGGTGCTGCAGGAGCATTACACCCTCAGGCCAATCACTGCTGCTTTCTTGTTCTGTTTCCTGACCTCCCTGCAGACCCCTCAGAGGGCCTGAGCAAAGCAGGGAGATGGGAAATCTCCACAGAAGTCATTGGCTGGGGTAGGGTTCTGTGTCACCAGCACAAGAGTTACTGGCCAGCTTTTAGATGACCATCTATTACAGTACCAGCTTCAGGCCTGAGCAGGGTCAGCAGAGGCATTGGCTCCTGAGGTCACCTAGGACATCCCATGTTCTTAGACACATGCTCCTTGGAAGGAGAAGGGCAGGCTGAGCCAGCGTCCCGGTTGTGGACAGGGTCATTGGGAAGAACAGCTGGACTCACCAGCTTCCATCACAGGCTTTGGAAGTTCCCAAAACCAACCCACAGGGAGAAAAAAAATGCCAGAAGAGAAACACTGAATGAGAATTCAGCTTTATGGCTGAGTTTGATCCTGGTAGGTGCTGTCCAGGCCTCTTAAGCTTTCTTTAATTCCTAGATTTTTATTCTGGGACTTAGCCACAGAAAAATTAGGTAGTATCTTAGTTAGGGTTACTCTTGCTGTCATAACCAGAACCAAAGCACCTTGAGGAGGAAAGGATTTATTTAGCTTATGTTTCCACATCACTGTTCATCATTAAAGGAAGTCAGGACAGGAACTCAAGCAGGGCAGGAACCTGGAGGGAGGAGCTGATGTAGAGGCCATGGAGGGGTGCTGCTTACTGGCTTGCTTCTCATGCCTTGCTCAGCCTGATTTCTTATGGAACCCAGAACTACCTGTCGAGGAATGGCCCCACCCACAATGGGCTGGGTCCTCCCCCATCAATCACTAATTAAGGAAATGCCCTACAGGCCTGTCCACAGCCTGATCTTATGGAGACATTTTCTTAATTGAGGTGCTTTCCTCTCAGGTGACTTTAGCTTATGTCACATTGACATTAAACTATCCAGCACAGGAAGGATAGGGATATATATATATTTGGGACACGTCACATCCTTCAGACACAGTTTCCTGGGTTTAGATACAGAGCAAGAGGAGAAAAGGAAGCTGGGCAGTGGTGGCGCACACCTTTAATCCCAGCACTCGGGAGGCAGAGGCAGGCAGATCTCTGAGTTTAAGGCCAGCCTGGTCTACAGAGTGAGTTCCAGGACAGCCAGGGCTACACAGAGAAACCCTACAGCTTCTGGTATGAGCTGCTTAAAGCACAGAGACATGGGTGCCCCATAGCTCGGGCTCCACATCCCCAGCACACGAGCATACAAGGCCGAGCAAGTAGGTGAACGAAGGAGGAGGGATATTGAGAGACATGGATCCGCTTCAGGAAGAGATAGTCTTGGAACAGCTGGGATGTGACCGTGGCAGCCTGTGATACTGAAGGGGTCTGTTCCAGCTCATTAGCCAGTGCAGAGAAGGGAAATGGGAGACTTCTCATGGCCTGTCAGGCAGAGAAGGCAGAGCAGGCTCTAGAAAGCCTGTGTGCTTCCGAGGCTATCCCATAGGAGATGGGGCAGGAAGCTTCCTAGTAGGCCCCATATAGGAAGGGCAAAGTAGCCAGCTGTCCTTCAGCCCAGCTTTTCTCTGGGGCAGCACCTCAAAAGAGGCCAACAGCAGCCCTAGTTCTAAGCCCTAAACTCATTCCTGCTCTGTCCCTTGAATTTGCCCAGGCCAGAGATGCACTCATAAGAGTTTAAATCTTTCCCGGTCATTTACTTGTTGGCTTCACTAATTAAGCAGTGTTAATTTCATTTACTGAAAATGGAAATTCATCCACCTCATTTCTCCCTGTTCATCCTCCACACACAAAATCCATCACTCCTTAGCTGCGGGCTGCGTAAAATTTACAGGACTAATTATGTTGTCAAGTCTCTTTGTAAATACAGTCCATAAAGGCCACTCTGCTTGCCGGGTGGCATGCAAGGGCATTCCGTTGTTAGTTTAATTACTGGTTAGTTATTTAGGTTCTCAAATGTTTGCCTCGTTTTCCCTAAATCAAATTAAACGTCCCACTTGATGTATTCTGTCTCCAAGCCCTTGCTCTTTTTTCCCATACTATTTAAATACAGCTCCCAGCCGGACCAGGGTGCTGAGGAGAACCACGCCGAGAGCCCGAGCCAGCCTGGCTCTGAGGTCTCTGGCCATGCCTGAGGTTTAGAACCTCCGGGATTAAGACCCTTTTCAGACCCAGCCTTGGGTGGAAATCCCAACACAAGGGGGCATTTCTGTTCCTGGAGTCCAAGGTGGCTGAGCCAGGGGTAGGAAAGGGAGAGAGGGCTTCTCTGTTGTGTCACTGTGGCAGCCATTCCCCTGACTCCAGAACTGCACCTGTATCACCCCCGGAGTAAAAGCTTCATCATTCTGATTCCTAAAATTCCCTTCCCTGAGAGTCTCTGATGTTTGCTTCCTGTTGCTACAGCATCGAGTGACCACAAGCATAATGGCTTAAGTAACACATTTCTTCTGGGTTCTAGAGGCCAGACGCTCTAGATGGATTACAGGGAGTTAAAATCAGGTGTCAGCAGGGCTGTGTTCCCTCTGGAGGCCCCCCAGGGAGCACCTGTTTCTTTTTCTGTTTCCAGCTCCTAGTAGCCGCCTGCATTCCATGGCTTGTGGCCCTCTTCCAGCCAGCAACCGCATCATCCTGACATCGGCTTCTGCCGTCATATCTGAGTCCCTGACTCGTTTGCCTCCTTCTTTCCCTTATAAGAACTCTTACGATTACATCAGATCCACCCGGGTAATCCAAGATAATCTCCCCATCTCAAGGTCTTTAACTTAATCACATCTGCAAAGTCCCTTTTGCCATACAAAGTGACATATTTATAGGCTCCAGGGATTAGGATGTGGACATTTGGGGGGGGGGGCATTATTCTGCCTACTCCACGCCCCCTCCAAGTGCCTCTTGCATGACTTAATAAGGGAGTCATCAGACAGCTGCTGCCTTGGAACCAGTCCTAGGCTGGCCTCGTTTAGGATGCCACAGTACAGAGAAGCCTGCCAGCCAAGGCTGGCACAGTATCTTTGTCTCTTCAGTTGGCATCTACCTCCTACTGACCGCTGACCTGGCTTTAGCCTTGTGCCCCAACATGCCCCCCACCTGTCTTGCTCTCCTTGAGCCCTGAGTAGTCTCACTGCAACCAGAATGCTCTACAGTGCCACCCCTCATAACCAAGAGCTGAACCAGACAAGGTTGGCAGTTGTGGGCCTGAGGCCCCAGTGATAAATTCCAGTTAAAAAGACATTATTCTGTGTTGCTCATAGTACATTGCCAGGGCTCTCATAGCAGAAGCTGAGGACAGTCGGAGCTTTGGTCTATGGTAGAATTAAGATGTAAGTGAGGCTATGCCTAGTGGTCTAGACATAGAATCCCAGCTCAGAAGGCTGAAGCAAGATTGTAGGTGCATGGCCTACCAGGGCTACAGAATAAGTTCAAGACCAGCCAGGGCAATTTAATGAGAGTCCTGCTTCAAAAGAAAAAATAAGAAGGCTAGGTTCAATGATATAGTACTTAGATTCAGTCCCTAATAAGAGTCAGCCCCCCCCCTTCTCCTCCCTCCCTTCTTCCCTCCCTCCAGCCCATCCCCTGAGATGGTGGTTTTAGGACAGCTACCACATTAGGCTCTGTCAAACCTTGTGGATCATTGAGGGGAGAGTCATGAAGGCCATAGTGATTATAAAGTAGAGCAGACTTCAAAGGAGACAAACTCAGTCACCAGAAAGAACAAGCTGAAGTGTGCTCCATATTTGACCTTAATCTTTTTCCATTCTTTATACTGATGGTGGGGAACAGCACTTCCTCAGAAGATGAAGCACTTGGTCTGGAAGGATTTCCAGAGATTATCATGACTGGTAGACCTTCTTACTCCTCGACCTTTCCCTCCCTGTTTCTCTTTCTGTTGTTCTCAGCCACATGTACTTCCTGAAATCCTATAGTCCAGAGGACTCTAGAATTTCTTCATTGGCCCCAAACTAGAGTCTTGTTATACAAAGGGAAAGCTAAGGGGCCCCCACCTGGGTCATTGGAACTATGAACTCTGTGGAATTAAGAACAAAGTATCCCAGGGACTAAGATCCAATTGGTAATGGAGGCAGTTTGTGATCCTAAAGTCATACTGGGACTATTGGTGACCTGATTAGTGGTGTACTGGGAATGCTGGGTGTCTGAGCAGTGACATCATCAGGCTTTTGGTGTCCTGGCTGGTGAGCTCATGCTAGGATCTTTGGATGGTTAGGCAGTATGACACTAACAGATGATGTCACACGAGGACCAATGGTGGTTTGATTAATAATATTGTCATTTAAGGGTTTCTAGAAGATAAGATGATGATGTCATGTGGGATTGTTTGAGATTGAGGCTGTAATGTCACACTGGGTGTCCCTTTAAAGGTCAGGAATAAGGCGTTCACAGACAAGGGTCAGGAGGAAACCCCAGTCAGATGACATTTTTCTTTGCTCTCCTGGTATATTTTGACAAAGGGGGCCTTGAACTAAAGTCACAAAACATATACTCTAACCAAGACTAGGAGCTATGCCCCATATTACAAAGAACTCCTTTCCTTACAAGTAACAGAGACCACTAAAGCCAGTGGATGAAGTCTGACTGAAGCCCAGCATGCATGTGACCGTCATGGTGTGTGTCTTTTGTGAGTCTTATTCATTACATCTGCTTCTCTCTGCACGGCCGTTCCCTTTATCGTACTTGACTGCACTGTGCCTTCCACACTGTCTAGTCTAGAGCCTGCAAGCTTGGTTTGGCTTTGCCAGGAACCACCATACTGTTAAGAGTGTCTCTGTCCCTTCCTCTGTCCACTTCCACATAGAGACCAAATTACCAAGGCTGGAGAAATAGCTTAGCAGGTAAAGGCACTTGCTGCCAAGCCTGACAAACTAAGCTTGATCCCTGGAGCCCAGAGTAGAAGGAGAGAAATGGCTTCTACAAATTGTCCTCTGACTACTATATGCATGCATGCATGTGAGTACACACACACATACACACACACACACACAGAGAGAGAGAGAGAGAGAGAGAGAGAGAGAGAGAGATGCACACACAAATAAACTAATGAAAATAATTTAAGAGCAGAGAAAGATGGGGCTGGAGAGATGGCTCAGCAGTTAAGAGCACTGACTGCTCTACCAGAGGTCCTGAGTTTAATTCCCAGTGAGCCCAGTTCAATGTGGCTCACAACCATCTGTAATGGAATCTGATGCCCTCTTCTAGTGTGTCTGAAGACAGCTACAGTGTACTCACATACATAAAATAAATATATCTTTTTTAAAAAAAAGAGCAGAGAAAGAGAATTTTCAGCTATTGAAAGGACACTGTGTGGCGTGTATTGTGCATGCAAGTAGACTGTTTCCCCCTCTGAGACTCGATTTCTCCATCTATAAAGATAGGAAGCCATAATTCAGGCTTCTAGAACCAGTGGTTCAGCAAATAGATCAGAATTGTCCTCCATTCAGAGTTACTAAGCAATCTAGGCCTCCCTACCCTCTCTTCCTGGCTTCCCTTGTCATGACCACTGTGCATGTCTACAGGAGCCAGGGGTTTGCCTAGAGGGAGTCAGTCATCAGCACTACCCATCAAGGGACACAGCCCAGCACATAGCACTCAGCGTCACCAACTATCACTTCAGTCTCCCATTCTTCCTCTTACCCTTTGTCAGTCTTGGCTAGTGCGGAGGACAGATTGGAATCAGAAGCCCCAGTGGCTCCCCTCTGGCCAATGGCCATCTGGAGGGCCCAGTGATGGCTGTCTCTTACCTTTCAGGGTGAACTAGGAGTGAAAGGTGGGAGATAGGGGGAGCAGGTAAGGTCTCAGGGTCTGCTTGATGAACAAAGGGAGCTGGAGTGACCAGTCCCAGCCCTTCAAGAGTAGCAATGGCCTTGGCCAGCTCTAGATCTCTTCCCCTGGAGAATTAACCCTTGGGGCCCACCTAAGATATCATAAATGGAGGTACTGCCAGCCGCTCCCCACCTACTTTAAGGCAGACCCGCCTACTGTGGCTTTGGCCTCGGGGTATTGTGGGATATCTACCAGAGAAGACTTCTCAGTCTTGGGTTTAAGCCAATAGAAAGACTCTCTTAGCCAGCCGGTGACTACACTGGGTGTTTAGGATCCCAGTGTAGCCTTTCTCAGGGTGAGCTTTTAAGCACAAAAACCATATTCTAGGCTGACATACTTCAGTTAACAAGAACAGTTAGCCAGAAGCAGAACCACATTAGAGATTTTCCCAGGACTGTGGATTTTGATGGACTAGGCTTTTGCTTTCATTTTGGCTGGTGGTGCTGTCTCTGTGCCGACTTAGTTGTCTCTGTGCTTTATGGCCTCAATGGTATTTCCATCATGGAGTCAGGTGTGCTAAGGTCTGGGGCCCTGTTTCAAGGGGATCTTTGACCCCCAAACTCTATTTCCCTAGGACAGAAACACTTTTCTTCCTAAACCACAGTGCTTCTGAGCAGTAATGGTACACACTTTTAATCCCAGCACTCAGGAGGCAGAGGCAGGCAGATCTCTGAGTTTGAGGCCAGCCCAGTCTACAGAGTGAGTTCCAGGTAAACCAGGGTTACACAGAGAAACCCTGTCTTGAAAACAAAACAACAATCAAGCCCCAGTGCCCTACTTAGTGTCTCAGGATGTACCCTACAAATTTCCACCACCGTCAATGCAGCCCCTCCTTGCATGCATGCAGGGGATCCAGAGAGGGTTCCTGAGCAGAACCTCAGAACTCGTGAGGATTAAGCACAGCAAAGGAAGGTGGGCTTTTCCATAGGCCTGGTCTTTGCAGAATCTCTGGGGTAGCAATAACTAGTGTACATGATAATAGCTTAGGTCATGCCATGAGTCCAGGGACCACATGGGAGACCTTAAAACTAAGACAGAGAGAAATGACTCACCCACACTAGTCAGGTTAGCCTTGCTTTCCCAGCGTCCCCACCCCACTGCACACCTCAGGACTGGCTACTTTGTGAACATGGCAGGGTCTGCAGCCATTAGGCTAGAGGAGGAAACCTGGAACAGGGGAAGTGGGAAGGCCAAAGGATGCCCTGGAATAGCATGCACAAGATGTGCTGGTCTGCCTGCTACATTTCCAGCTCTGGCTCCAAGATTTTAGGTTGGGAAGACAGAGATCTGGACTCGCAGCAAGAGCAGTGGACATGAGGGCCAGGTTTACGTGCTGCTCAACGGTTGTGTATCAGGATAGTCACTAGGAATGTAAGGAATGACATGGAGGGAAGAGGACCTTTACCGAGCACTCCATGGTTGATCACCAAGATCTGCACTTGGGCTGAGTGGGCCTGTGCAAGCCTGGACTGTTTGGCTAGAGACTTCCAGATATTGGAGGTCTGCTGAGAGCCCTGGCACAGCTGCTTTGGGAAACTGGGGGGTAAAATTACGCTTCCAGGTGACTGCCATGGGCTGACCACAGACAGCAGCACACCTTTGTTGTTTTATCCTGCTTGCTGTGCTGGACCTGGACTTTGTGCTCTCCCCCCACCCCCGGGTACCCCTTCTTCTTCCTTTCCTCCTTTATTCCTTTTTCCTCTTCCTCTTTCCCTTCTCTCTCTTCCTTCTCCTTTCTCTTTTCTTTAATTTTGAGACATGGTCTAAACTAATTTCCCAGACTGGCCTTGAACCTGAAATCCTTCTGTCTCAGCCCCTGGGTGGTTGGGATTCCAGGCCTACATCACCAGGTCTAGTTAGACAATAGCTCACTAGTTCAATCTTAATTCCTGTCCTTGGCTGAGGATTTTGTGAGGAACATGGGTATCTAGGTATGCATTGCACAGCAGCCTGCCTCTACCCTGGGTATCCAAATCCCCGCAGAGGGTACACCTCCCCAAATCCACTCATATTCTTAAAATAACAACTGTCTGAGCTTGCATTTCCTTGTTCTGTGCCCCAGAGAGAACAGAGAGTGACAGTAGCTCAGACTGGCCCAGTCACCTTTACCAGATGTTGGATCTCGCCATCAGAAGGGAGGGTCAAATTCAAACATTTCCATTTCATAGTCAGAGGATAAAGGGTCAGAGAGGCATCTCATGCTCTCTCACAGGCACATCTAGGTGACAGAGGAGGGTCCCCGTAGGGTCCAGGAACCTTACAGATAAGGAGACCCTATTCATCTGCTGGGGCACAGGCAAGGGGGCTCCCCTGGCAGGACAGACGGACCTTCAGCTGCAGCCTTCCTGTCTCCCCTGGGTAGATGACTTCATGAAACAGAGCCGGGGCATGCTGCTGCTCTACAGCATGAAGAACCCTAGCTTTCCCGAGTACATGTTCAGCAGTGAGAGTGGCATCATGTGTCTGGACATGCATGTGGACCACCCCTACCTGGTGGTCGTGGGCTACTATGACGGCAATGTGGCCATCTACAACCTCAAGAAGCCTCACTCACAGCCCTGCTTCCGCAGCACCTCCAAGTCTGGCAAGCACACGGACCCTGTATGGCAGGTCAGCCTGGGACCTGGTGGGGAGAGCATGTGGGCTCAGGAGCCATGAAGGAGGGACCTTAGGGAGGAGAAAAGAACAAGCAAGGGGCTGGGGAAGACAAGTGTTGGGGAGAGGCTGGACATGAGAAGAGCAAGAGGAGTCTTAGGAGTTAACACTTCTTTACGAGCTGGAGTCCGCTGCCCATACACTCCATCAGGGAGACCTTCGTTGTCTGCCAAGACTCACCAGTGCCACCAATACTTCAGTGGCCATAGCTGGACACTTCCTGCACCTCTGGTTCAGATCCTTATCTATAAGGTTCCTGGACCCCACAGGGACCCTCCTCTGTCACCTGAGAAAGATACGGGGATGTTTCCGGATAGGAATGGCACTGCTTGTCAAATACCCTCTGGATGTGGCTGGAGAGTCTGGGTTGCAGTCTGTCCTTGAACCTCTTGTAGCACCATCTTCTCTAGACAGGCGTCAGGCCATCCCACTGTGTCCCAAAGGTGTCCTGCCTCTTTAAGCTCTGTACTACTCTCATGGGCAGGTCTGAGAGAATCTAAAGTTGGATTTCTGCCCCCAGTTGCCCCAAAGCTCTGGGTTCATCATGGAGTTCTTGGGGCTGTCTTGTCCTCTGTCCTCATCCTCTGATGATCTTCAGGCAGGAGTTTTGTGCTCACCTCCTCTGGCCCCAAGTCTTTTGCCCTGTGCACTGGATATGAGCTCCAGATAGGCCTGAGCAGAGAGTAGACTTCCCAGGCCAGGGGACATAGTGACCTCTCAGCTTCAGCTCTTATGCAGAGCCTGGGGCAGATGGTGTCAGAGGCAACTCCTGGGTTGCACGACTTCCTATCTCACTTTCTACAATGTGGGACCCGAGGTTCCACCCGTCCAAGAGTCTGCCTCCCGGCTCCTTACCTTCAGGAGCACTGAACTCTCTAGACGCTAAGACAAAGTCACCAAAGGCAGGATTTAGAGGCCGGACAGACTCTGCTTCACCAGCCTGGATAGCCCAAGGCCAACTGTGACATGCCCCTACTTGACCTGATCCCCCCCTCAAACCCAGCATTGTGGAAGAGGTCCAGAGCAAGCGCCCTCTTCATATTCTGCCATGTTCTCTAAATCAAACAGCAGGGTTGAGAGTCGTGCCAGAGTACTGCAGTTGACCTGCCCTCCTCTGTCCAGTCAGGCAAGAGTCAGGCACATAACCTAGGAAGAACCCATCAGCCGCTCATCCACTTACTTCTGCTCAGTGCCTCCAGTACACATCCATTCATTAACTCATGGTTGCTCCTGTGGTTGCTGTTCAGACTTAAGGGCCTCACCTCTGGAGTTCTTGGTGGGAGACAACTACAGCCACAGGCTGGCCAGGGCAGGGCACACTGCTAAGTGCTAAAGTGTAAGTGTGCATACAGGGAATCATTACCCTGGGTAGGGACTAAAGGCAGGAGGCCAGGGCTTGATAGGGCAGTGTTTCTCAACTATGGGTCACAACCCCTTTGACGAGCCTCTGTCTCCAAATGTATTTGCATTACCATTCATAACAGTAGCAAAATTACAGTTATAAAGTGGCAAAAAAGTAATTTTATGGTTGGGGGGGTCACCACAACATGAGGGTCTCTACATCAGAAAGGCTGAGAACTATTGCTCTAGAGGAAGTAACCTCTGACCTAGATTTAATTTTATTTTAATTTTTGAGATGGGGTCTCTCTACACTGCCCTGGCTGTCCTGGAACTTGTTCTGTGGACCAGGCTGGCCTCAAAGTCAGAGATCTGCCTGCCTCTGCTTCCTGAGTCCTAGTGTGTGCCACCACTGCCCTGCTCCTGGTCTGGATTTTACAGGATGTCACTGTGACAAAAGGAGTCACTCACTGTGCAATAATAAAGGGCTTCAAGCAGAGTGGCCCACTGGGAAGCAGTACCACATTCAGAGCATTGTGAAAAGGGAGGGGGAAGACCTGATGCTAAGTTTGGGCATTTCAGGTCAAAGGTTAATACCAAAGTACAGTCTGTCAAAAGAGATGAGAGCAGAGCTGTTCTGGTAAAACTAGGCCCTTGCTTACTTAAGGGTCCCCTGTTGTCACTTGTGCCTCCTGTGGTACCCTGTCAGGATTCCTAAGACTCCTATGACCATAGTTTGAAAGTCACAACCCAATCACCCGAGGATTTTGGTGGGGGTGTAACAGTCATTATGGTGTTTTGGAAAGACCCTCTGCTACAGCACAAGAATTTTTGAAGGCCGAGAAAGGGCAGAGGCAGGAGAGATGGACATGTGGACATAGGATGGAAAGCTGTTAGGACAGAGACATCAAATAGACATGGGGAAAGGGAAGTACCACGTTGTCTGGGTTTGGGGTGCCCTGTGGGGCAGCAATAGATGTGGGGAATGACAGAGAGGAACATGTTTGGCCAAAGGTTAATAGAAAAAGCAGAGGGATATCTCAGGCAGTGTGCTATTAAGAGCCTGGAGCTTTAAGACAATACAAGCTGGTTGACTGAGATGTCCAAGGCCTAAGGACCTCCGTCCTTCTTCAAAGGACTGTGCCCTGTGTATCTGGACTTCAGATGCCAGTCTGTTGTGTTGGCCATGGGAAACTCTGGAAGGCTGTGGGGCCAGGGTTTTAAAATGGCTCATGTCCGATAGAGACCAGGCTCCTTCCCCAGGTAGCTCACAAGGGTGCCTAAGCACTGATCAGACCCTACTGTTACCACACAATTCTAGAAGGCAACAGGAAGAAAGTATAAGCAGAGACTGGGTGCTCTATCCTAATTCAGATGAGGCCGAAGAGGAAGAATTAGTACAGTGCTCCCCACTGCTCCCTGGGTCCTCACTGGTTCTCTGGACCCCGTTGGTAAACCGTCTCTCTCAGCTTTATTCCTACCCTCTCACCTCCACTGTCTAAGATTTCCCTCTCTCTCTCTCTCTCTCTCTCTCTCTCTCTCTCTCTCTCACACACACACACACACACACACACACACACATACACACACACTGGGCATGAGGCTGCTAAGTGGGGTGTGAAATACAATTTCCATGAGTGCTGGTGTCTGCTCATTAAACACTTCCCTTTGCAGCTCCCCTGCGCCTCTTACAGACTGGCCTTTGACACCTTTGTCCCCTCCCCCCTTTAAAGGGACCATGCTTGCACAGAAGGGGAAGTAGTCGCCAGATCCATCCTTATTGTGCCTTACAGCCTCTGCAAAATTCTGGCCTCCCAGTGAAAGCACAAAAGAACCCGCCACCCAGACAAGCCCAGGCAGGACTCAGCCTGGCCTCCCGAAGCGGCTCCAATCGGATTCACCAGGCCTAGGGGCTGGATGGAGAGAGACAACCCCTTCTCTCTCCCCCCCCCCCCCCAGCCACCCTCCTCCCCAACAGCCATGGTGACAGCTGTGGTTACAGGCAACAGCAGTTACAGGCAACAGGTCTAGGTTCTTGGCCTCCCTCTCTGGACCTCAGCTTGTGACAGAGGGAGGAGACTGGACAGGGGTCCCAGCATGGGGGGTCTGGAGGGAGTCAGAGGATGGAAAGCTCTGGGCACCCAGCCCCACCCCAGCTTTCGGGGACTTGGCTTGGCCAAGCCTCCACATCTGGCAACAGAAACTTGAGCCTCAAGCGTGTCATCTTCATAAGACAACAGCTCTGTCTCCAAAACACTTTCCCATATGTTTGCTTCCAGCCTGGAGAAGACGGGTGGGGCAGGGTAATTAACCCGGATTTGCAGATGGAGAAACGCAGCTCAAATCTGGAATTTGGGAGCAAGATTCTGGGAGCAGGAGCCAGTGTGGGTTTGAAGGTGGGAGCAGAGGAGACTTTCAAGGAAAAGGCCAAGCCTAGAAGAGAGGATTGACTCCTCTCCCCCCACCCCCACCCCGCACATCTCCCCACAGCAGCTTGCAGCCCACCTTCCTAGGATGATGCTAATAATGAGGATGTTCGCTAGCCAGAGTTTTCGTTTGTTTTTGAGACAGGATCTTGCTGTTTAGCCCAGGCTGGTCTAGAACTCATGATTCTCCTGCCCCCCACCCCCACCCCCGGCTTCTGAATGCTATGAGTCAGTTCTCACAGATGCCACCAAGCTGAAGTATTTACCACTATACCTGGCCCCGTTAGCTACTATTTTTGTAACACATTGTTCAGTGTTCTGAAGACTTTACATATGGCAAATCATTTACTTCTCACAATATGCCTGTGTTATCATGGCTTCCCTTTTATAAGTGAAAGAGCTAGCTGTGGGGCTCTGACTTTTCCAGGCCATGGCTGTGTGGGGAGATTGACCCAGAACAAGAACTTCTTCCCACTAGACCGCTAGAACCCAACCCCGGGAGAAATTGATTACCTCCTGCCAAAACCACGTCTTAGGGCAATGCTCTGACTGCTCTGGTGGCCTCAGGTTGGAAACAGAGCTGGGTGAGATGAGAAGGTCTCATCATGGAGTCCTGGGAAATAGGATCCTAGAACTTCCACCTGAGCTGGGGATGGGTACATGAAGAGCCCCACCTACAGCTGTAACTCAACACCCTAACAGGGTTCCAAATCTGTGCTTGCGATATTTTAGGTCAAATGGCAGAAGGATGACATGGACCGCAACCTTAACTTCTTTTCTGTGTCCTCCGATGGCAGGATCGTGTCATGGACCCTTGTAAAGGTGCCTGTTTCCCAGAAAGGGTCATAGAGGGGTGAGTGGGAAGTGGGAGGAGCTAAATGGCAAAAAGCTACTGAACTAATCCAGTCCTTCATCTCTCCATCCCTCTGCCTGCAGAGCGAGCTGGTTCACATCGATGTTATCAAGCTGAAGGCTGAAGGCAGCACCTCAGAAATTCCTGAGGGGCTGCAGTTACACACTGTAGGTAGGAGGCCCAGCCTTCACACCCTCAGCCTGACAAGACCGGTCAGCCCCAGCACCCCAGGATCAGTGACTGTGGCAATTCTGGAGACAGGAAAGCCCAATCCTATGGGCTGAGCCCTTGACCATCAGCACACCCCTATTCAGGCAGACCCTGCTCTAGTTTATGCTAATCAGGTGCTGCTATGCAGATCCATCCCTGTTTATGCAGATCTAAGCCCTGTTTACCCAGATCCTGTCCCTGTTTACTCAATTCCTACCCTGTTTATGCAGACTCTATCCCTGTTTGCACAGACCATGTCCCTGTTTGCAGACCCCCATCCCTGTTTACTGTGACCCTGACCCTGTTTAACTCAATTCCTGCCTTGTTTACCCAGGCCTCCATTCCTGTCTGCAACATCCTAACAGCTTAGGGCAAGCAAGCCCGAGGTCCAGTTTCTGTTTTCCTGGACTGAGCCCAGCCCTCACAGCAGCCCAGTTCTATTTGTCCAACACTGAGCTGGGTGGGAGGCTCCCTCTGAGAACCAGCCTAAGTCTGTCCCCTCTTCTTCCAAGGCTGTGGCACTGCCTTTGACTTCCACAAAGAGATCGACTACTTGTTCCTGGTGGGCACAGAAGAGGGGAAAATCTACAAGGTGAGGCAGCATTGCCTGCTCTGTCAGCTCCTCACAGGGCCACTTGGACCTAAGCACCCAGGGAGGTTATAGTCCTCAGCAAATCCTATTCTGACACCATCTAGTGTTCACTGTCCAGGACACCTTTCATGGGGTGGGCCGGGGTGGGGAGAGAGAATGCATTTATTTTAAGTTTTTAAAATTGGTGTGTGTGTGTGTGTGTGTATGTGTGTGTGCCTGTGTGTGCGTGTGTGCGTGCTTGCACTCATGTCACACTGTGCCTGTGGAGATCAAAGGACAACTTCATGGAGCTGCTGGGGTTCTAACTCCGGTCTTCAGGCTTGGCGGCAAGTGCCTTTAGCCAACTGTGCCATCCTGCAAGCTCAGAAGAGAGGCTTCCCTGATTCAAATATGTTTTAACATTTATTTATTTAGTGGTGGTGTGTGGGGCACATACATGTCACAACACGTACATGGAGATGAGCAGATATAGCTTGTAGGTTTTTTCCAAGGGTTAAACTTGGGTCATCAGGCTTAGTGCCACACACCTTTACCTGGAGCTATCTCACCAGCCCAAGAACACATGTCTTGGTCTGCTTGGATGTCAGGAAGAGGAACTATGATCAGAAAAAGTGATGAAGAATCTAGAGAGTGACTTGAACCAGTCTCTTCCCTTTCCTAAGAGACAGGCATGGGGTTAGGGGCTTGCAGGAGCTAGGACATTCTGGGCAGACTTCCTGGAGGCAATCTGAACTTGAGCTGGGCTTTGAAGGCCAGGTATCAAGCAGCTTGATCTCTGAATACGAGGTGCATAGCTGCCGGCAGGACGCAGCCCTCACAGCCAGTGCTCTGCCCTGTCTCAGTGTTAGTAGGTGAACATCCCTCTGAACCGCCATCGTCCAGAAATAGCTTTGCTGTGAGCTTTTCTTAGGCTCAGAGATTCAGAATGTTAATTACAGACAGCCTCCCGGGAGCCCCAGAGGCCCAGCCAGAGTTGGTCTGAATGCAAAAGAGGTCCCCACCCCCTCTCCACCCCTCCCAGTGGCAGCGGGAGAGAGACAGGGGAAGGAAAGGCTGGTCCTTTTGTCTCCTGAAGGGAGGGAGAGAGGCTTGCTGGCTAGGGCAGACACTGAATGGCAAATCTGGAGATCTGTGTCCGATCCTGGCTCTGCACCTGCTCTTACCTGTACAAGGTGGGGTGCTGCTTACTGGGTGTGGATGATGTCCAAACTGCAGTGAACCCATGGCACTGCCTACCCACAGGTTTTGGCATGGACAAAGGTTAGGCATCTTTGCCCAGGGCTTGAGATCCACTCTGCCTTGGAGAGAGAAGCCACTTTCTTCCTCAGTCACTTCCCTTCACCCCCCAAGAGGGCTCCATGCCCAGCCTGAACCCTAGTCCTAAGGTGTTTCGGCTCCCTTCCAGAGTTGAGGGGCAGATGGACAGAGGCTCAGGTACTGACCCTTCAGGGTCCCTGGGGGAGGTTGACCCCGGCTTCCTTGACCGTCCGTCCTTTGTCCCTGTCACAGTGCTCCAAATCCTACTCCAGCCAGTTCTTGGACACCTACGATGCTCACAACATGGCAGTGGACGCTGTGCTGTGGAACCCGTACCACACCAAAGTCTTCATGTCCTGCAGCTCTGACTGGACAGTGAAGATCTGGGACCATGCCATCAAGTGAGGGGCCTGTCTTGGCCCTGTCCTGCCCCATGCCTTCCCCTCAGCTCTGACACTATGAACCCTTGGTGGTATGGGCTTGTCCCTTCTTCTACTGCAGGACTCCCATGTTCATTTATGATCTGAACTCAGCTGTGGGTGATGTGGCCTGGGCACCATACTCTTCCACTGTGTTTGCAGCAGTCACCACGGACGGGAAGGTGAGTAGTCCTTTTCTCATCCCGCTGAGCCCCCACGGAGACAAAGAGGTATCTCAGCGTCTCCTTCCTAGAGGGCCCACCACATGCCACCTCAGGTCAGTAGGAGATGATGGGCCATAGGATTATGTATTTCAGGGCCAGGCTCTGCAGGGAAGTGTGGAGGAATCCTTCATCACAGGGGCCTCAAGGAGGGAGCAGGAGAGTACAACTTGAGGAACAGAGCCTCTGGGTAAAAGAGGTGTCATCCAGAAGGTGTCTTCCTTGAGGTTACTGGGGAGGGAGATTAGAGCGGTGCCTAGCCTGTGGGCCAGTCACTGATCGGTAAGGTAGTGAGACCATCACTTCCAGGAATGTCCATGCTGGTTCTAAGGAACTTGAATAGAGACAGGCCCAAAAGCCCTCCTTTTGTGGGAATGTTCTTAGGTGCAGCCTTGTTTTTTTCATGGAATTTGATATAACCTGAAAAGCACCTGCAGCCCCAAGAAAATAATTAAGTCATGCCAGCCAGCCACCAGTTTTCTGAATACGTTACTAAGGGCCAACCACAGTGCTCAGTTCCAGGCTAGAATCTGCTGGTTATAGAGCTTACATTATAGTGGAAAAAAAGATTTAAAAACAAAAACAAAAACAAAAAACCAGGCATCAAATTCCCTCCATGTTAGAGCAGAGGTTGGAAAGCAGGTAGTGTCGGGGTGTGAATGCTGATAGCAGCATCATTCATAATCTCCAAACAAGGGAAGCCAGTGCCCATCATGCCATGAACAGCACAGAGAATGCAATGTATATGCCGAAGGCACATAGTCAGCAGACAAGGAACATGACAACATAGGTGGACATGGAAAGCTTACGCTAAGTAAAATAGGCCAGCCACAAAAGAACAACTATATGGTAAGTCCAAGGTAGATTTGACCAGCATGCTTCATGTTAAGAGACAAGTCCACAGAGATGCAGAGTAGATTTGTGTTTGCCTCAGATAGGATAGTTGAGAAAAAAATGGGAGTGACTGTTAACGAGTGCAGAGCTTTTCGTGTGGGTGAAGAAAACACCTTCAAATTCGCTGTGATAATGGTCTGATAAGTGAGTATGCCTAAAACCAAGAAGTGTCTACTTGCAGCATGCTAAACAGATGAACCTTATAGCACGCATGTGAATTATATCTCAATAAAGCTGTTATAGCAAAGAGAAAGCCTGGCTTGATGGAAAATGCTTATGCCTATAATCCCAGCATTCAGAAGGCAGAAGCCGGAGGACCAAAGCTTGAAAGGGAGTCTGGATTACATAGCAAGTGCCAGCAGGCCAGACTGAGTTGTACAGCGAGACCAGGGGGTGGGGAGTGGGGTGGGGGGGATGGATGTTGGGGTGGGTGGGGTGGATGGGGGGGTGGGGGGGGGGGGGGGGGGGGGGGGGGGGGTGGGGGGGGGGGGATAGATGGTGGGGGTGTTGGTGTTCCTTGGGAAAGGCTTCTTTGAAAAAGTGAAACTCAGACCAAGAGCTGAATGACACCAACCTTTAACTTATTTTGAGGCAGAGTCTATTATGTAGCTCTGCCTGTTCTCTTACAAGCTGACCTCCATCTCACAGAGATCCATCTGTCTCTGCCTTCTGCATGCTGGAATCAAAGGTGTGTGCCTTTACTACCCCTGCAGGGCTCATTAAGAAGATGAGGTAGGGAAGCTGTCCACACTGAGGCAACAGGACACCAACGTTCTGATACTCAATGGGAATGAGCTCATCAGGCTTAGGGACAGAGGCAGCATTCCTGCAGCATAGTGAGCAAAGGGGAGAGGGCTTAAGATGGAATGAGGACACATGCAACCATGTGGAATCTGGCTCCAAGGAGACTGGGAATTGTTTAAGGCAAGTCTAGGTAATGCAGGAAGGATGGGTTGTAGACAGCAGAAGTAGAAGAAGAAGACTAGGTAGGAGGCTGTGGCAGCAGGAGCTGATAGTGATTTGGACTCTAGGTGAGGCAAAGATAGTATCCAACATTTATTGGGCACTTAGGTATCAAACTCAGAGCATTTTGTATTTATTACCTGGGATAAACCCCTGACTCTGCCACTTAGAAGCAAGTTAGCTTCCAAGTCCTCATTTATAAAGTAGGGATAGTAATAGAAGCGCAGTGTGGAGTGGCTGTGAAGGTATAATTAGATGATCCAACCTTGTAACACTCCTGCCCAGAGCCTGGACATAGTAAGCGCATTAGACTGGATAAATGATGGCTACCAGTGTTTTCAGAGTTTGTTCTGATCCACCCTCTTCCCTCCCTGTCGCCCTCCCTCTGATCCCGTTACCTGTCCCCTTTGCCCCTCTAGTCGTCAGCCCTTCATGCTGTATACATCCATAGCTGCTAGTACCACTGATTCTGCATATACTTAAGAGCCCTAATCCTCTTTAACTTCACTCCCTCAGTCGTGGGAAGAAAGCAAACCGACATGAAATCCCTTCTGTGGCCTTCAGCTCTGTTGTGCTGACTGTTAGCCTTCTAACAGTCTTCTGTAGGGTTCTCAGAATGTCCAAGATAGGAGACCAGGGCCTGGTTTACCCGACTGTGACACTAACCTCTCCGTAGGCCCATGTGTTTGACTTGGCAGTCAACAAGTATGAAGCTATCTGCAACCAGCCTGTGGTGGCCAAGAAGAAGAACAAGATTACCCACGTGCAGTTCAATCCCATTCACCCCATCATAATCGTGGGCGATGACCGTGGGCACATCATCTGTCTCAAGCTGTCTCCCAACTTGCGAAAGATGCCAAAGGTATGGGCTCTGGGAGTCCAGGCTGCCATCAAGAGATGGGGGGATGAGAGGAAGGAGCCAGGGGCCACCTTCTGGCATGAAGGATTCAATGTAAGGATGGTGTCACTGCCTGAACGGGGAGGCTGGGAAAGACAGGTTTGTGAGGTAACAGATCAGTTTGTGGTACTGTGTATGAGTTCTCTGTAGAGTCCCAGGGGTGATTTCCAAGGAGTAAGTGGGCTTGGAACATGAGGGAGGCAAGCATCATTGATTTACTGGAGTGCAGGACTTTGTAGGTGTGACAGGCTACCAGGAGAGGGACTCAAAGCTTAGCGGAAGCATCATTGCTGGGCTTACACAGTTTCTGCTCCAATGGTCCTGAACTGGGAGCTGTGGTTCTACCCAGGGAGGGCAGAAATGAGCCATGAGCTGGGTAACTAGGTTAGTAGCACTGCAGACCACCTTCTGAGTTCTGGTTTCTGTTTCTTGGGTCTCTAATAGTGAGAAGACCCTCCCAGAGCCCAAGGACCCCAAATGTATGACACGAAGCCAAGATCAATGACCTTGAATCTACACTTGAGCCCAAATTCAGATTTAAGACTCAATCTTCACAGCACAGGCCTTAGAATCCAGAGTCTCGGGGCTAAATTTTAAAACTACAGAACCTATTTGTATATGACCGTGGAAATGGCTCTTTGCTCTCTAACCAGCTTTGGGCTAGGGCCAGGGTTGACCAAGTTACCCTCATCACTGAACCTCCAGGGTGCAATTGGAGGTATATACAGCAGTTTGGGGCAGGGTCTGGGGCTTGTCATGTTCAGCTACGTTCTTTTTCCCCAAGTGTCCCTACCCAGCCAGGAACTGTGTACCATCCTTTGGATACTGGCATAGACTATTCTCCACCATGACCAGGGAGGTGCAGGCTAGTATGGATGGCCCTGTAATTGTAGCCAGCTGGGGGAGGGGGTGGACTTGGCTATAAATACTCAGAAGGCCGCTAAGCGTCTGCAGCTGTGGCCCACAGGCTGTGGTGGGCTTTGGGGGTTGGGGGAAGTCAGGCATGGTCTAAATCTCTTTGCTGAGCCCAGCTCCTTGGCCTCAGGAGGGAGAAAGGCGGCAGCAAATTTTGTGGAACAGATAAAATCTGTTCTTAATTTAATGAGGGGCAGGCTTAAGATGGCAGAGGTGGACAGCCCCCTGGGAGGGTGATGGCCACTCTTTGGAGAGAGGCATAGCCCTGACAACATGAACATGGTAGATATGAAAGAGTCCTCCCAAGTCTTGCTGGGAGGCAAGATTTATCACAGCTCCATCTCCTCACAAAGCAGGGTCAGCTGTGGCCGAGGAGCTGAACTCTGTGAATCTGGAAACTTAAATCACGGAGGATCTGAGCATGGACAGTTTGGGGCTAGTACTTGGGAGGATTAGACATTCCTGTGAGATTGCTGTCTGACCCTGTCAGCAGTCAAGTGATTCACACAAAGGGAAGTCCTCTGGGCATCCCTACGGTCCTTCCTCTGGGAGCTACAGATTTCCTGCCCTTCCCAAGAGGACTTACCTCAGAGGCTCAGACCTCTCTCCCAGTGAACTTCCCCTGAATGCCATCAGAAGTCAAGAACCATCTTTCCCTTCCTCCTGTACAGATGGGAAAATGAGGCTCAGAGAGCCCAGGGACTTGTCCAGCCTTATGGGGAGCTAATGACAGCAGTGGAAGTAAAAACCAGGTCTCTTAAGTTCTGACGGATAGGGTAAAGCTGAGAAATAGCTTAATTATGGAGAGAGAATGGGGAGAGTGGAAACGGTGACGGTGATGGTGACGCTCCTGTGCCTCCCCAACTGGAGCGGTGAGCTGGGTAACAGCAAAGGAACTGACCTCATGCCAGGGGCTGCTGGAGCAGACCTGGGAACAAGAAGCCCACTGGCTCTGCACCCTCCCCTTACTTTATACCCCAGCAGGTGTAGCTGGGGCAGGTGCCAGTAAACAGTGGGCACAGGTGGCAGAGAACTGAGGGAAGGCAGAAGATGGCAGCAGCCCAGCCTGGCTCAGCACAGTCCACATCCCACTATCTGGACAGTAGGGAGACTTTGACTGATGTGGCCTGCCTCAGAATTTTAAGGCCTGTGGGCCAAACATACTTGTGTCCAGAATTCCATTTTCTCAGGGCCCAACTTACCAATGGAAGCACTAGAATACTTGGCGGGTGGGAGCAAGGGTCATAAACTTAGGATCTAAGAGACAGTCCCCACCACATGGAGTCACATGGAAAATTCTGTCTGCTCTCATGGGTCTCCTGGTACTTCCCTTCCTCCCCCCTCCCCTTTCTGGTTACAGACACATCAAGTCTGGCTTCAAGGGGCACCCCTCCCAACCCTAACCTGAAGGTATGAGGACACCTGTGGCCTAGTCCACACCCCTCTCCCCTGCAGCGCACATCTGTCTCCTCTTTACAGGGCCCAACCTGAGTGAACCTAATATTCAGCTCCCGCGTCTTCTCCCCAGAGCCTACAGCTCTCCACCACCTGTCAGGCAACCTCTGAGGGACTGGAGATAAATGCCTTTCCCCACTCCTTCCAGCACCAAGTGCTTGATTCTTACTAAGCTTCGAGCTAGAGTTGGCTCCTCACAGGCCCTCAGCTGGGCTTCTGAGTCTCCTCGGTCAGGGAACAGCAGGTTGGAAAGAGGAGCCAGTGGGCAGCTCCCAAAAAGCAGTGGCAGGTCTGTACCCATTCCCAATGATGTTTTCTCTCTCCCCAGGAGAAAAAAGGGCAGGAAGTGCAGAAGGGTCCAGCTGTGGAGATCGCAAAACTGGACAAACTGCTAAACCTCGTGAGGGAAGTAAAAACCAAAACCTGAGGGTCTGACCCAGACCCTGCCCTGTGTTCTGAACACAATACAAGCAAGGAGGTGCCTCACCCTGATCAATCCCAGTATTTGCTTTTCTCATTCTGGTTCTGAAGGTCACACCTTTCTCCATGATGTGACCCTCAGCCTCCATTGCACAAATAAAGGCTGGCTGGACACTCATCTCATACCTTTGTTTAAAGGCTGGCTGGACACTCATCTCATACCTTT
>JADRCH010000058.1:8357948-8381614 GCA_019843965.1 Rhynchomys soricoides | reverse complement strand
CACCACCATCATCACCATCACCACCACCACCACCAATAAATTAAACAACAGTAAACAACTTAGCAATTTCATTGAGAGAATCCCATTTCTTAACATTCTAAGGTGGCTTTTTGCTCCCCTCCCCCAGGTTAAAAGAGATTATTTAGCTGAGAATTGTTAAGGGAAATGAAAGTGGTCTTGAGTCTAAGCGTCTAGGAACAAGACCCAAGCCATACTGCACAGCCATCCACACCGCCCCAGCACACGGCCATACCGCACAGCCCCGTGTGGAAGCCTCAGCCATTGCTGCTCTGAGCTCAATTGCCTGCCAATCTTAAAAGCTCCATGGCACTCCTGTGGTATGGACTCATTATTGCAACCGAAGGGAAACCTTGGCTGTTGCTACTACCAGCCTCCAAGGTGGACACTTGCGTTTCTACCAACAACAGCAGAAAGCCACGCCCTCTGTCAGCCTGCTTCCTACCTTGGTCAATCAAGACTAGGTAGGAGACAGAATGGTTATAAACAGCTCTCATATTTCATTGACTTCAAACAATACAGACATGTTTCTTCCTCCTACTATATAGTTCCAGCAAGGCCCAGGCTTGGCGGGAGAAGTCTCCTCACCGTGGTCACTAAAGGTCCAGACTGCAGGGAGCTCCACCATTTACAGACAGGGTCTTACTCTGTAGCCCAGGTAGACCTGTAGCTTGCGGAAGTCCTCCCAAGTGCTAGGATTACAGGTGTGAAGCACCACATCCATGCCACCGTCCTAACAGGATGGGTTTGCTGCTCCTGGGCAAATAAGGAAAAGTATCCTCTGAGCCTTTAATCCCAGCACTTCAGGAACATTTGGATTCCAGAGCCAGCTTCAGCTACACATCAAGTTTAAGGCCAGCCTGGGCTACCTGAGACATTGTCTCAAACAAACAACAAAAGCAAGCATATGCTGGCTATCTCTGTCATTGTATTGATGAAATCGAATAGCCAAACCTGACATTAAAAAACACAGGAAATCAATCCTCCTGGTGCTCTGAAGGCAAGGGAGCCAGAAATATTCGTCAACTTTAGTCATTTTTAATATATTTCTGTTGTTCTCCTTGGCACAGAAGTCTCTTGTGGGTGAAGAACCAGGCTTGCAGACAAGCTTCCAGAGATGCTAAAAACACATCTGATCTCTCCTGGCCCCAGTATGGAGGTAGGATTTCTTTCTCTTTTGTCTTTTTTTAGACAGTATGCAATCTTGACAGGCCTGGAACCTGGTAAGGGGCCCAGACTGACCTTGACTCTGCAGGGATGCACCTGTCCAGAGGACAGGCCTGACAAGATTTGAGGAGAGAGGTGAGGCACAACTAATTTTTATTTCTAAAGGTACGATTTAAAATTTTTTTCCAGATAGAAAAGCTGTCTGAAGGAAGATAGTCATGAACACAACATATTTCTATTCTCGCACTCTACAGAAACACAAGAAATTCGTGGAGCCACAGTCCCTGAACTTCCAAGAAGACCCACTGTCTGGTCAAGTGTCTGAGTGATTTCTCTCAATCCCTCTCCATGCCTTTGGGCTTACAGGAAAAGCAGACAAATGGTCCCTTTTATATTGTCTTGGAGTAATGTGCTTGCTTCATACTACCCTAACCAACGACTTCACAACGAGGTGCTATGCCATTTGACCATCAGTCTAAGAACATCAAGTGGGAGTTCCCAATGCTCTGGTGGCTCAGTGTAACTCAGGCCTGATTGCTGGTAACTCAGTTTCTTAATTAGAGAGAAGCAAATAACAGCATCTGCAACTCAGCAAGGAAACACAATTATCTAACTCCTAGCAATCTGAGGTCAAGACTAAAACAAATCTCCTTCTCCAAACTCCAAGCATCTGCGTCCCCCTTAGCCGCTTACAGACCACCCATGCTGGATACCCTGACTTTTTATCATTGTATCTTCAAATGCTTCAGCTTTATCTGGCTCAAGATCTCAGATCAGACAACAGACTGTACTAAAGTAACTTCATTGCTATCACCTAAGAAAGACTCCCAGATCCTCACAGTGGAGTATTGTGTTTTTATGTAATATATAGGTATGTATGTACTATACACGAATGTATGTACATATGTATATTTTTAGTGTGTGTGTGAGCTCACATACATATAATTTGGTGGAGTTGGTTCTCTCCTTTAGCTTGTGGTTCTGGGTATCAAACTTAGATCATCAGACAAGTGTCTTTACTCACTGAGCCATCTCACTGGCCTTTCTCAAGCTAGGATTAGGAGATGCCCACTGCCCCTCTGTCCACCAGCTTAGTTAGTCCCTCATTATCAGCTCAATTTTTGAGAACACTTTAGTTCTGATACCTGTTATCCTACAATCAACCAATCAATAAGTATAACTTTTAAATGTTTTTTCTTATGTGGCTAAATACTGGTTGGAAGGAGCCAGGAGAAAGGAAATACTCAGTAGCCATTTGATACTATCATCTGCCTCTCTCGGGTTGTGCAGATCCAGGCAAGCAGGATCAAGGTCAGAAGCTAAAGCCGGGGCAGAAGACAGCAGCCATCTCAATTTTTCCCAAGTCACAATAGAAAGTAGGGCAGGAAGAGGAGGTGCCTGGCCTCAGTTGAATGACCCAAGTTTCTGCCCTGAGAGCACCTAGGGCCTGGGATTATACCCAGACAGAGAAGCTTTGTGTGGAGAACAAAGAGTCCCAAGGCTAAAGCCAGTCCTCCCCTTGTAGGGGCAGGGTACGATGGAGCCACTTCATTCTGGGACAGGCAGATTTGCCATGTGCCCTGACATCCCTTCTCCGAACCCTAATACTGCCCCTACTTACCTACTCGCTGCTCTTGAGCCCTGCCCAGCTCCAGGGCCCTCTCTGAGATGCTGTCACCTGCTTTCCCATGCCCAGCGTTCCCCAAGGCCAGCCCCCAACCCCACTTCAGCCTTCTCCTTTCACCATCCCCGAGGTTGGCTCACCAAGGTCACCAAGTCATCTCTGTGTCATTTCCAGTGAACATTTTCAGTCCTTTGTTGACTGTTTGGCAGCATGGAAGCTGAAGATACCTTTTTAAAACTGTCCATTCCTGTCTTCGGGCAGGCATTTTCTCCGAGAATATTTAGTTTTCCTACTAAAACAATACAGGTGTTTCTGAAGCACCTGTATTCTATGGCGCTTTCCATCCCTTGGAGAGACTCTCCTCGGTGCACGACAGGTAGAAGGAACATATAAGGAAACCAAGGCTCCAGGCAACCTAGGAGTTTTCCCAAGACCCCATAGCAACAAGTGATGGTCTTTATTTGAACCCAAATCCACTGCTTTGCCCTGATTCTAGTTCGTTGGCCTCTCCACCTTTCAGGCCCTCATCCTTAGCTCCTTCATGGACACTGCTCTCTGTATCTGCTCCCCTTCCCTTTCCTGTCCCCTCCCCTACTTCCCTTCTTCCATCTGCAGCAAGCTTCTCTGCATAGCTTCAGTGCCCATTTTGGTTTTTTGTTTTGTTTTGTTGTTTGTTTGTTTTGTTTTGTTTTGACAGTGCTTTACCACTAACCCAGCTCTCACACCCGGATGCTACTTACTGTCACTGCTGTTGTTACTATTGTTACTAAGACCTGAGATTTACAGTGTTTCCATACCGGAAGGTGTGGTGCCAAATTCCTTATGGTTATCTCGCTAAACTGAGGAGACTTAGTATTAGAGAGGTTAATCAACTTGTCTCCAGATCAGAAGCTGATATTCATCTGACTTTAAAACCGTTGTTTGTTTGTTTGTTTGTTTCTGAGACAGGGTTTCTCTGTGTAGCCCTGGCTGTCCTGGAACTCACTCAGTAGACCAGGCTGGCCTCGAACTCAGAAATCTACCTGCCTCTGCCTCCCAAGTGCTAGGTTAAAGGCATGCGCCACCACTGCCCAGCCCATTGTTTGTTTGAAACACAGTCTTGTGTAGCTTCTGCTGGCCTGGAACTCACCATCCTCCTGCCTCAGAGTCCCTAGTTCTGGGATTAATTACAAGCACACAGTACCACACTTGGCTTGGTCATTGTCTTACCTGCTGACTAGACTCTTCAGGAGGTACCTTTAGCACCTCGTATTTGAAATGGCTAAGTTTCAACCTGTCTGTCCTACACCAGTTGGGGGACCATAGCAAATGATAGGATGTCCAAGCTAGAGCTATTATCAGCTTGCCAAAATCCTGTCTTTTCATGACCGCTATTTTAATAGACACTACTATATTATCATCCTCAAGTCCACAAGATTCTACAAGACTTCCTCCTTCCTCCTTCCCAAATCTTTGTTCACTAAGATTTAGGATGTGTATTCCAGTAAGTGCCCTTCTCCTGCCTGAACATAGCAAGAAGCTGACTGTTTTGTTGCTATACTTGGATGGTTGTTAATCTGAACGGGGGAAGGAGGGACTGTGGACCTATTGGAATGTATTGGTGTCTTAGTCAGGGTTTCTATTCCTGCACAAACATCATGACCAAGAAGCAAGTCGGGGAGGAAAGGGTTTATTCAGCTTACACCTCCACACTGCTGTTCATCACTAAAGGAAGTCAGGACTGGAACTCAAGCAGGTCAGGGATCAGGAGCTGATGCAGAGGCCATGGAGGGATGTTTCTTACTGGCTTGCTCAGCCTGCTTTCTTCTAGAACCCAAGACTACCAGCCCACAGATGGTACCACCCACAGAGGGTCCTCCCCCCCTTGGTCACTAATTGAGAAAATGCCTTATAGCTGGATCTCATGGAGGCATTTTCTCAACTGAAGCTCCTTTCTCTGTGATAACTCCAGCTTGTGTCAAGTTGACACACAAAACTAGCCAGTACAATTGGTTCTCGTGTCCACCTTGAGACAGGGTCTTTGTTGTTTTTATGTTGGATTTGCCAAGCTAGCTGGCCCACAAACTTCAGGGGGAGTTCTATCTCTGATTCCATCTTCCTGTAAGAGTGCTGGCATTACACTGTGTCAGGCTTTAATGTAGGTTCTAGTGATTTGAACTGTGGTCTTTACAACAGCACAGCTTTTGGGTTATCTTGAAGTCCAGAGTAGCCTCAAACGCACTAAGTAGCTGAGGCTGTCCTTGAACTTCTGATCTTCATACCTGCACTTCCTGAATACCGGGATTACAGACATACACTGTGACACCCAGACTCTATACACGCTGGGCAGCCTTCGACCAACTGAGCTACATCCCCAGCCTAAAGCTGCACTTGACTTTACACACCATCCAATCAAAGCTTCTCTCAGAATTTCTCATCGCTCCCAGATACCATGATGGCCACCTTCTTCTCCTTCCCTGTGCTCCTATGCTCAGTGAGCAGGAAGCTGACCAGGTCCCCCAGCCCTGAGCCCCTGAAACTGTCAGCAAAAACTTCAGACTCTCAGCTTGACTTTCAAAACTTAAGGCATGTGGCCCACCTCTTGTGCAGCCCCAACACCCATCCAGCCCAGCGTGCATCACAGAGGACTGTCTTCTGCCCATCTGTCCTCACGCCGTGCCCTTCCCAGGCAGAGGATGCTTTCTGCCTCATTATAGTCTCAATGTTTTTCCCACTGGTGTTTTTCCACGAACACTGAGCCTAATGTGTGCTCAGGTGTACAAAATCAAGTTTCTCTGTTTTATAAAGACTAAGTATATGAGGCGGCTGACATGGCTCAGAGGGTAAAGGCGCTTACTGCCAGACCTGACAGCCCCAGTTCACAGCATGCCATTCCAGCCTTTGCTTCCATCATTCCAGCACCTTCTCCAAGCCCCCCCCCCCTTCTTTTCATTCTGAACCCTTGTTATTCTCAGGCCTATCTGGATAATCAGAACACGCTTCCCATCTCAAGATCCTTATCTTAATCAACCCTCAAAGTTCTTTTCTCACATTAGGTGATATTCACAGGTTCTGAGAATTCAGACTTGGACACGCAGGGTACCATTATTCAGCCTACCACAGGAGGTGGCATATTATTTCACAATCTTCAAAATGCTCTCTAATGAGCATTTAGTTAGCCTGAAATTTAAGCCTGGGACTCTGAAGTTGTCATTCTCTCTCTCTCTCTCTCTCTCTCTCTCAATCTCTCTCTCTCTGTGTGTGTGTGTGTTTAATGAGAGAGAGAGAGAGAGAGATCACTATGTAGCACGAGATGGCCTGAATCTGGCTATGTAGACCAGTCTAGCCTTGAACTCACAGAAATCCATCTGCCTCTGCTTCCTGATTTCTAGGATTAAAAGCATATACCGAGCTGGAGAGATAGCTCAGAGGCTAAGAGTGCTGATTACTCTTCCAGAGGTCCTGAGTTCAATTCCCAGCAACTACATGGTGGCTCACAACCATCTGTAATATGCTCCGGTACCCTCTTCTCACCTGCAGGCATACATGCAGGCATTATGTATACATAATAAATAAATAAACCTAAAATAAACAAATAAATAATAAATAAAGGCATATACCACCATGTCTGGCCTTAGGCAGACACTTTTGAATACACTGATGTTATTTTTAAATGTTGTTATTAAAGTCGTAGGTGATTTTTCAAAATTGCAAGTCAGTGAGTGCCACCACCCAGAAATGGTTGGCGTTACATTTGGCTAGCATGTACACATACAGGAGCACTGCAGAGGCAGAGAGAACAGTACAGAGAAGATGTGGCTCTTCTACAGAGTTGTAATTGCACAGGCTATGTCGGACTGTTTTTTTTTCCTTAATCAAAAGTCGAAAATGTACTTTTATTTGAACTTAACCAGGAAAAGAAATAAGTAAAAATGCAATAAATAAACTCAAGTTGAATTATTTCTTCACCTCCAAAAGCAGTCATTCTTAAAAGACCTCTCTTGAATTTAGAAAAATGCTTTCGATTAAGAAGCTGAAGTAGGCATTTTACTGTCATGTTTCAGTTTTATACACTATTAATTGACTCTGCACTGTGAAAGAAAATGTGATTAGTGCCGTCGTCCCTCCACCCTCCTCTCCTCTCCAGATTCTGTTGCCAATGTTGTTTTTATTTTATCAAGATTTATAATATTTACATTTTGTTCTGCAACTAAAATTCCCACAGTTTAATCTTAACCTAAATGGAATTAACATCGCCTCCAGTCCTTCCCTACAGCTCTTCCTTCCTTCAGTTGTGGTTCTGATTAATTTCTTGGCTGACTGGATTTCGTCTTTAAAAAACAAAAACAAAACCCACAAGGTTCCATGTATCCCAGGCTGGCCTCGAACTCACTGTGTAGCAGAGGATGGTCTTGACCTCCTGACCTTCCTTAGGGCTGGCGTTGCAGGCTTGGTTTAAGCAATGTTGGGGACTGATCCTAGGGCCTCACCCATACTAGGCAAATACTTCACCAACTGAGCCACATCCCTGGCCCTGAGGTTTCAGGGTTTTGTTTTTCTAGAAAGGTTCATGAGTGCTCAACCCCATCCCCCCGGTTCTTGAGTAACCCATCATTTGGGGTTATGACCACCCTGAGGCCTCCCAAGACACTGCTTACTTTTGTAAGCTCGTGGGTTCTGGTCTCTTACCTGCTTGGTGCTTCCATGGCCGCACCTCTTCCTTCCAGCTGACTCTCACACCCCAGCCTTCCCTCCATCACTTTTGCACCGTGTCCTTGTGCGTGCTGATGTTTCTGGCTTATTTGCTACATCTGCAACATTATTGTTTTGGTCCTGTATGATTTCTCTCTGTTCTCTCTCTTCCTGTTCATCTCATTCCGTTTTATCAGCTTGTCCTTGGGTTCTTGTTCTTTGTCCTATTGATTTTACACTATTTATAAGACCTACAACAGGAAGAACTTGTGGGGAATATGCTTTTCTTCCTTTGGTTATATTTTTCTCCTAGGTTGGTGTGAGTGTGTGTATGTTCTGTTCCAGGTTCCCTTCCTCCCATCCTTCCCTAAGGAAGGCTCGCTCTCTCTCTCTCTCTCTCCCTCTCTCTCTCTCCCTCCTTCTAGCTCTCTCTCTCTCTCTCTCTTTCTCTCTCTCTCTCCTTCCTGCTCTCTTTCTTTCTTCCCACCTGTGGTCTTTGTACCCAAAGGCTGTATGTGTGTTTCTTTTTCTCTTATCTGCTATCTGCCATGGCTCCTGCTTAACAGACTCGTCCCTTCTGTGTTCTTTCTTCTTTCGTCCCAGCCAATTTATCCTCCCCTGGAAAAACAGCTGTTGCTCTTGGTCTGCCATACCACCTCTAGGTGGCCTGGCTGGGGCTTCTGGTCAGCCTTGCTAATGCTTGGGTATTCATCCTCAGGATCCCATTAGACATCGGCTCCAATTGAAAGGGGAGCATACTGCAGTCTTACGGCTTCAGTTTAAGCTCCTGGAATATCATGGAAGATCTACCACGTTCTTCTTCCCTCCGTGAAGGTGTCACGGACGACATGGGTCACTTCCAGGCTCTGACTATGCACGTACCAGCAAGGCCACCATTAGTATGGATTCTCTTTTCTGAGTGCTGCTTTTGTGACAGGGAACTCAAATCTTGTGTTAATTTTGGGAAGGGAGTTGTCGTTATTTAAGAGATTCCTCTAAATCCCTTTGGTGTTCTTGCTGTCTTTCTACGGCTACAGCAAAGGCCTCATCTATGGCCACATCAGACAAGCTACAAACACACCACACAGATGTACCCCGTACACCCAGTCACATAACACTTAACACTGTGTAGCTGCATGCAGTGCTGCTGTGCCTATACCCTTTGCACACAGCCCCAAACAGCCCAGCTTCTCTCTGGGGCCATTACCAGGTGTCTCCTGAGAACCTGCTCTGCCCCCTGGTGGCCACTCCCCAAGCTGCTGTCCTGGAAGTGTTCTGCCACCTCCTTGGCCTGTTATCCAGTCAAAGACAACTCTGGCCTAGAACAGCCTCTCTTTCCAAGTAACCTGTCAGGTTAGGACCCTTAAGATAGCCTCCAGACCGTTCCATCCACTAAGACTATTATGGGCAGCAAAGCTGTTGCAGATTGAGTGCAATTGGCTAATTGTTCCCTTTTGCCTGGATGGGTTTCCCAAGGTTTGAGATATTTAGTACTAAACCTGGAAAAGTCCCAGGCAAACTAGGACCAGTTGGAGATCTCATTCCTCTGACACACGATGTCTTCAGATCTGTCTCCTCAGCCAGGACTCATCAGACCTTCTTCTGGAACGCATGTGCCAGACTAGCCTCCCTTCAAACAGATCCTGTTACCCAGGCCTCTCACACTGTTCACTGTCAGTTAGCCCTCCCCCTCAGAATGCCATCACCAGATACGGTCTCTCCTGCTGCTCTGCTCAGGCCTTTTTTCCACCTCTCAGGAGAGGTGAAAGTGGAGGAAGTTATACCCCAATCCTTCCTTCCTACAGGGCTCTAGCCCTTAGTTGTCAGAGAGCTGGGATCTGCTAAAGGTTAGGCACTCTTGGCTGTGGATATACAGCGGGCATGCAGGCCTAAGGATACAGTCAATAATACAGGGGTTCAGAGCCAAGCACTCTGTTTTCTCCTTGTGACAATGAATCCGGAATCTCATCCTCTAGAAGTAGTGAGTGCCCTACTGTTGGAAGCTCTCAGGGCTGGGAGCTGCCCAGGAAGAAAGTTACCTGACAGTTACCTCTGCCCTGCCTAGCCACTGGGATGCAGGCACAGGAATCTTATGTTGATAGCCATTGGCTCAGAACAGGAATGAAGGGCAGGCACGTGGCCGAGAGGGGGCAGCAGAATCTAGAACAGATCTTGGCTTGGGCCAGAGAGGAGCAAAGGCCACAGACTGGGTCGGTGGAGACTAGGAACTCAGAGGGAGGCAAAAGAGGAGGGGCTGAGTCTGAGAAGAGGGACCAACAGAGACTGAGCTGGACATAGGCATGGTGAAAGGCACATACACACAGAGACAGGGATGGAAATACGGAGAGACAGAGGCAGATGGAAGTACAGAGGGAGACAGGGAGAGAAGGAGGGAGGAGGGAAAAGGGGGGGGGAGCTGGATGCTAGGGAAAGGGAGGAGTTAGAGAAAAAAGACAGAGGAGGAGAGAGATAGAGATGAGACAGAGACATACAGAGATACCAGGATTTGGGACCAGAGGCTGGAGAGATGGCTCAGTGGTTGAGAGTGTGGACTGCTCTTTCAGAGGTCCTGAGTTCAATTCCCAGAATCCACGCCAGGCAGCTCACAATTGCCTGTAGCTCCAGTTTCAGCAGTTCTGACTCCACAGACAGTCGTGTGTGTGTGTGTGTGTGTGTGTGTGTGTGTGTGTGTGTATTTAATTAAAACAAACTAAGTTTCAAAAAAGAGAGACAGGGACCAGGACAAAGACTACTTATTTAAGAGACAGGAATAAGAAAGAGACAAGTATAGAGACAGGAATCAGGTCCGAGAGGAGAGTGGCGGAGGCTTTAGAGTTATAAGCTTACAACAGAGCCTCCATTGGGAGGAGAGGTCCTGTAGCCAAGTATAGATAGATCAAGACATAGAGGGGTATCCCATTCCCAGGGCACCTTGGGGATCATAGATCTAATGGCTGAGAGGCTGGTCCATGGGGCTGCAGCTACACAGGCTGAGGATCCCGCCCCCTCAGAAATGTTCTGATCCTCTGGGTTCTGTTTTAGTTCCAAGAACCGAAGCTTATGCTCATCCCAGGCTCCCCAGAACCACCCTTGCAAAGGGTTGTAGAGAGATGGTACTCATGGGAGGCAGTGGCTGCCAGTAGCCAAGACCCTCGAAAGTAAACAGTCTATGAGGTTAAGGGGAGTGGACTTTCAGGAAGGGACAACCACCCTCTGAGTCAATGACACCGACCAGAAGGGCTTAGGACAAGGGTGATCCCTTGAAGCTGGAGGCAGGGAGATACCCCAGTTCTTCCTTCCATCAGCCTCCAAGGCTCGAGCAGGCCCTCTCCCTCGTTCTGCCCCCTCCTTCCCAGGCCCAACATAATTGCTTTCCCATGTTGCTAATGGAGGCCAGATTGCTGATGCCCAAGCCCTGGGTGGGCGGTGGGTGGGTCAGGGCTGACCAAGGCTCTCAAGTCAGAAAAGCAACACAGGCTAGACACCCTCTAACTTCAGCCCACCCACCTTAAAGATAGACAAGAGGCAAGGTTCTAACACACTGCAGGGATGTGATATTCTTGCCAAGAGAGTTGGTAACCCCTGATCTCTCTATAACCTTGCTGGACCTAGCCTGAGCCACACCTCACTGGGCCTAAAGCAACAGGCAGAATGGGGGGAGGGGGCATCAGGGCACAGGTGCAGGCCCATGGCTACATCTCTGGATGTCCACTTTGAGTCTCTTTCTGTGTCCAAGGAGCCACAGGTTCCCATAGTTTGAAAATCCACAGGTTAGGCAGGCTTAGTGGCACATGCCTTTAATCCTGGCACTCAGGAGGCAGAGGTAGGTGGATCTCTGTGAGTCTGAGGCCAGCCTGATCTATACAGTGAGTTGCAGGATAGCCAGAGCTACAAAGTGAGGCCCTATCTTGAAAACAAACAAACAGACAGACAGACAAACAAAGGCCACAGGTTGCTCTGTGTCAGGCCTTTTCTGTCCACAAGTCCCTACCTTGAACATTCTCTCTCCAGCCTGGGGGACAAGAAATCTTCACTCCTCAGACCCTTGCCTGGGACTAGCTCAGTCTGTGCCATGTCTAGTAGATGCACCAATGCACCAGATGCTGTGACCTCCCTCCTGGGGCATGGTCCCATGTAGGCCTGCCAAGGCTACTGAAAAGTGCCTGGTCTGAGAAGGGTGGCATTGTGGTGACATCAGGGGGATTCTTGGTGGCATCCAGCACCTGCTATGGGGAGTGTGGACTAGAGTAGACACTGGTGTATGTGGCTTTGGCTACCCCCCCCCCCAAGCATGCAGAGGAAGGCAGGCTAGGACTCCAACCTCTTCCCGTTCTACATCAGAAATCTGTTGACCTGACTCAAGCTCTGGGCAATTTCAGCAAAGGAGCTTTAGTAAAGTAACGTCTGTGAGAGAAATTGGACCTTAAAATTGGGTCTCTCTACATAGTCCTCACTGTTCTAGAACTCACTATGAGACCAGGCTAGCTCAAACACACACAGATCTTCTTGCCTCTGCCTCACAGATGCTTGGATTAATGAATGTGCCAGCACACCTGGCTGCAACTGAACCCTGAACAGGTATGGCACAGCCAGGAGAAGTCAGAACTTAGACCCCAGTTTAGGTACTGGAAGAGTATGGAGCTAGCTAGACCAAAGCCCAGACCCTCTACCTTGAGTACTACATAATCAAAATCTGAAGCATAACCTTGTATAATTCCAGTTCTGAAGTCCAAGTTCAATCCCTATCCATGTACTAAGGAGCCTCTGAGTTCAGGCTGCCATCTTGCTTGGCCAGGCCCAGGGCACTGTGCTATGAACCTCTGTGGCCTGGCTGAGTATTATTAGTCTTGCTGATCCCTTAGGACTACGCCTGGGCACTCCTAGAAGGTAGTTCTGAGTATGACTCAGAAATAGCCTCCAGTCCAGCCAGAAGGTACAAGCACAGCCTCTACAAATGACTGAATACTCCCAAGTGGGTCCACCCTGCACTTGGACCCATTTCCCACAAGTTTGCCCTTGGCTGCGTACTCCAGAGAAGCCCAAACCCTTAAGAAGGTGAGTGGATTATCCCTAATGATTATGGCCTGGAAGCTGAACCTCTTCCCATGCTCCCCAGCCTGGTCTCTCTCTCCTTCCATGCCTTCAGGACAGGGGTCCTCGGATGAGTGGTTCCCTCTCAAAGTGGCTCTGCTCCAAGGTCTCATGAAATGGTGACGTTTAATGAGAACTCCCTACCCTCCCTCCCATGTTTATACATCTATAAAAAATTCAAATACAGCAAGTTACCATTGAGTCAGACTAGAAGGGACTGACAGGACATTAAATACTGGGGGTAGGAACGGGCCAATGGAGGATCGTACAAAACAGGGGCAGAGGTGGAGGAACTGAAAAGTGTGGGCACCGGAGGGAAGGGGATGGCTGGGCCCCCCCAGTGTCAGGAGCTTATAATCTGATGATGGAAACAGAGACCCTGGGACAGACAGGAGGCTGGGGCAGGAGGAGAAAACTGTGGATATGGGGTGGGGGCTCCCCTCAGGTCCCCCAAGGGCTCCTGGGAGTCGCTGGCGTTGGAGGGTCCAGCCCGAGGGGGGGGAAGATGAGAGGGGTCTTTGGTGGGTGGGTTAGCTGCATGGTCTTCCTCTCTGGATAGAAAGGAGGGCCGGCTTGGTGTGATGAGGCTAGGGGGACGGTCGGCAGGCCCGGGCCTGCCGGGGTCTCTACAAATTGTGTCTGAAGAGAATGCAAAAGGTCCTCCTGCCCGTGTGCAAAATAGAAACCGGGGTCTGCAGGCTCAGCTCCGGCCTCCTGCTCCTCTGCAGGTGCTCTGGTATGTCCTCATGGGGTGCAGGGCTCTGGGAAGACAGGCAGGGGACTGTGAGGGCTGAAGCTCCCCTGGAAGTCCCCAAGGCCTTCCTTCCCCATTGCTACCCAGCTTCATTCAACCTACCAGATCAGGAGATTGTTGGCTGTGGCAGCAGCGGCAGCCAGGACCAGAGTGACAGGGACACTGGTCAAGAAGGGTATGGAGGGTCCTCCGCCGCTGCCAAGCTCCCCAGGGTCACAGATCTTCGTGGTGGGTGGGGGAGCCAATGAGCTGGTGGTGCTGGTCGTGGTCTCTGGGGAGCATGGGGGAAACTCAGGGCAGGGTCAGGGCTGGGTCCCACCCAGATCTGGGGATCATGAGGTTACACTGTTGCTGCTTCCTGATGAGGTTTAGTGTTGCCTCTCCCATCCTGTTCATAGGTGACCCAAAAGGCTCACAGATGACTATTGCACCCAGAAATCCCTACCAACTAGAAAACAAGAACTAGGAACACAGGTATTGGGCAGATGGGTAGGTCTGTGATGCCAGAGAGGGGATGAGGCAGAGGCTCTGCTCCCAGGGGGAGCCAGAGGGCATAAACATAGGGTGGGGTGGGGCGGGGTAGGGGATAGGCAGGCTCACCCGGGGCCTGGGCTTCAGTGGTGAGATGCCGTGGTTCCTCCGTCCAGGGTGTGGCGTGAGCAGCCACGCTCCAGTCACTCCATGTCCCAATCTCATTGTCCTTGGCTGCCACCTGTATGATGTACTCCTTCCCGGCATAGGCATCTGTGATGGTGTGTGCTGTGCCATCTGAGAGCTCCACCTGCGGGCCCAGTCACAGGATGGGGTAAGAAGAGACAGCTTCAGAGCTGAAGTGAGCCCCCAACCCCACAAGGGAAGCAAGGATACATCTGGGGAGAGGGACACGAATCTATCCCTGGAGGGAGTGAGGGCCTTCCTGTGGGGAGAGTGCCACAGTGAATGATCTTCATTCTCTGTGGAAGAGTAAAGCCATCAGGGCCGAGATCTAGGGGAGGGGCCTCAGGCATGAGGGAGGCTAGAATGTCTCCAGAAGAACTTTGCTCAGTAGCTGTGATGCTGTTATCCAAGACGCTGGAGTGCTGGGGGAAGGGGGGGAACTAGTGTGGTGGTGGGCTACCTCCTCTCAGAAAGACCACAAGCACCAAAGCCTGCTGGAGAGAAGATGCCTAAATAAAAGCCTGGCCCCATCTCTTGATAACTCGGAGGCCAAGCTGCATAGCCTCCATGGGCTTCGAGTCTCTTTATAAAGGAGTGTATGAGTGTTAATGACAGTACCTGACTTAGGGTTAGAATGAGGACCAAGCCATGAGGATAAGACCAACTAGACTTCAGCCAACACGGTCATGTGGGTTTCAGCCCAGAGCCAGTGTACCCACCACCTAACCCAGCAGAGTCTCACCCAGGAAGTGGTCCTCAAGTGTTCCCACCCTGCTAGACGTAGGAAGGGGTGGGGACGGCCCCAAAGGTGACAGGATTGATACTCCCTTTCTCCCTGAGGCATGGCATCACTACCCCACCTCTGCTTGCTGGCCTCATCTTGCTGGTCTTCCACACACACACACTCTCCAGGGCGGCCTGCCTGTCCGGCGCCCCTCCTGAGCCCAGGCTGGGCTCTGGTTCATCTCAGCGGCACCCGCTGCCTCATTAAGCCGCCTCGTAAACAGGGGCAGCCGGTGGGGGCGAAGGAGGGGGCTGCTCTGGGCCATGCCTGGCTTTAGGGCCCTTTTGGTTCCCGTTCCAATCTTCTCACCAGAAATCTAAGGTCTAGGCCACCTGACCTGCTAGTCTGTTATACACGTGCATGTGTGCGTGTGCGTGCTTCCACTCATGTGCAGGAAGCCCCTCTAATTCCTGCCGAGTCTGTGGTCCTGATGATGGAGGCCCTGGCAAAGGTCAGGGTCATGCTGAAATACACTTGAGCCCAGACCCTGCCAGAGTCAATCCTACTCCCAGCTCTGAAAGATGAGTGGCCACCAAAAGCCCTCCTCAAATGGTGGTGGGTGTGCCAGTCCCAATCTGTACCTTAGTCTCTTCTGTCTATAAAGATTCCCTCTGGCTGGTCAGCTCCCCTCTCCCTCCATCTTGGCCTACAGATCTCCACATGTCTTTCCCCAAAGACAAAGGGGAGAGCCACGGGGCATAGACCAACCTGCCACCTCACGAGTGGACTCAAGACACCACACTTCTTGCCAGGGATCTCTGGACAGTGGATTAGGCCTGGCCTCTCCTGGCTAGGTTATCACTGATCCTTATGAGAAGGACCCTTCAATTAACAGGAGTTGTTTCTGCTGCCCTGCCTTGAAGCCCTCTCCTAAGTCAGCTGCGAATGTCAGACACTGCCCTCAAGCCTCCTGGCTGAGTTAGGACCAGAGCAGGTGACATAGGATTCCCGTCCTGGACTCCAGTTCCTTCCTTACCCCTGTCCATGCTGAGACAGTCTGACATTCCACCTCGTTCCTATTGTTTTATAATTCATGGTCCATATTTTCCCTGAATATCCAAACGATCTTTTTCTCTGCTTTCCTCTTGCAGGCACACACCTGTTACTCTCCAAGATCAAGGACAGGGAATATATTCTGTAGAATATTATATATTCTACACAAAATTCAAGTTGAAAAGAGCCACAAGTCTAACCATTTCTAATGCCTGTGTGACCAGGAAGAAGGCTGCCACACGTCATAGAACATGCATGTTCTCAGAGTAGAAGTGAGTTCTGCCCACAGTATGGTCCTTGGCATGTTGGTCCCATGCATGGACGTAGCATGATTCCTGCTGGGAGCTGTGTGTGTGTGTGTGTGTGTGTGTGTGTGTGTGTGTGTTCCTGTGTGTGGTGGGCAGTGTGCCAGGTCCACTGCAAGGCGTGTGCGCTGCAACACGCAGAGCTGCTGCCTGTAGCTTGTTAGCGGGGGAGGGGGCTTGTGAAACCAGACCCTGGTTATTAGCAATGCATTAGGCTCGGGCAGCTGGCCAGGCGGGAGGGACTCCGGACTCTGTCAGGGAACACGTGAGAGTAGCCTTTGTGGGGGCCAGGCCTACAAGCAGGACAGGCACCTAGGAATCAGATTACAGACTTTAAAGGCCAGACAGGAGAAGGGCATAAGGAGATGGCACTGGAGCCTGGTGGGGGTTCAAGCTGACCCCCAGGAGACAGACTGGCTTGCCTCATGGAACATTTCCAACCCTAGTCCTAGCCCGGAGCTCAAGGGCCACCCAGAGTGCCCACAGCCTATAGGCCCGGGGCTCTCACTATGAGAAAACCCACGAGGATTCAGATCCCTGGCCATTTCCTAGATTCTCCATCATAACTTGATCAATATCCAGACCATAGCCTCTTCCCATACTGACCCTTGTCCTTTGTATGACTCCCAGCCCAGGCCACCCACCTGACCTATAACCTCAAAATGACCTTTAAACTAGGCCTAATTGATTGATTGGAACCTGAATAATCCTCACGATCTAGACTCAATCCCTAGACCAAACTCAATCCCAATGTCTGTTTCTAACCATGGGCCCATTTGTAAATCTTTGAGGATCAGGAGCATTCTGTTCTTTGGATCATGCCTGGGCAGGGCTGGCAGCCAGAGGGTACTGAGTGGGAAACACTGCTAGCCCTGTTGCCACCCCGGCCCCCCAGCACTTCTCTCCAGTACCTTGGATGTCCTCAACGGCATGTTCTGATGAGGATGTCTCCCTTGGCTCCATCCATTTTCCCAAGCCCATGGGATCCCTTTCTCCCCCTGGCGAGTCTCTCAGACTGCCATTGGTGCCAATCCTACCTGGGGCACAGTTTCCTCTCTCATTGTGAAGTTCAGGCATCAGGGATCTTGGCAAGGCAGGATACTCACATGCTGCCATTGGTCCAGGATGAGAGGCCGGTAGCGCAGGAAGAACTTGAGAGGGAAGGATTCAGGATCAGGCCAAGTTGAGGGTGTCTGCCATGTCACTTCCAGTCGACGGGGGTTACTGGGCACTGGCCGGGCCACCACGTTTTCTGGAGGATCGGGCTTCACTATTAAGGAGACATAGCTTCATTCATGTGTTCACCTCCAGAAACAACGCTATATTAATCAACTCCAGCCCCTGATTAGCCATCTCTGATGCCAGCAATTGACAGTCACCATCCCTCCTCTCTGTTGTCAGCTCTGGCAACTACAGTGAAGAAGCATCTGATTGCCACCTCTGCTGTGTCCCCGTTGTCACCACTGGGTGACACTAGTTGGAGTCACCAGCTTTTGGTAGCAACATCCTAAACATCAGTCAGCCTCTATCTCAACTCCATTCTCACGGTGTCCAGCATCCCAAAGACGAAGCCTATGTGATATCTGCACCGCAATCAGCTCTATTGCCACCCAGATCATCCTCTTACGCCACAGCACACACGGCTACTGCCAGCTGCCCCTCAGGTTTATTTTCCAGTTCTCAACTGAGCCTGGGCTCCCTCGGAAGAGTCTGGATTTGAGGATGCTCTGTGGGTTAGTGGTAAGCTGGGGAGTCTAGTGATGGCGGCATCCGACGGCTCAGCTCTACCAACAGTCTGAATAACTAGCTGTGAAGCTTGTGGGGAAGATGAAGTAGAGGAAGGAAAGAGAGTCTCCAAGACCAATAAAGGTTTTGTCTGGGGTGGGGTACAAGCAGGCAGGGCCTGTCTGGAGTAGGGTGAGGGCAGGCGGAGGGTCTGGATGGGGTAAGAGGTGGGGAGAGGCCAGTGTCTGTCCTTCTCCTGTCTCCTGTTCTGACACCTCATTCATCACAGGCCGTAAGGAAGCCATTAGCATGGGGTGGGGGGAGCCTGCAGCTGCGCAGGAGTCTGGCCCAGCTCGCTCCCTTTTCCGCCTGCTGCACGTTCTCTGAGCCAAAGAGAAATGAAAAGAGCTGCTGGAGGAGTCTGCCCTTCAGGTAAAGGATAGCCGTGTGTACATTCACGGGTGTGTATGAAGGCATTGTGCACACGTGTGAGCATCCCCACCAGGACTCATGCAATGCTCTGACATGCTCACTCCCAGAACATGCAGCAGCTCCCCTCACCAATGGTGAATTCATCGAAGGTGATGGCCGTGGTGTTATGACCCAAGGCATTGCTGACACTTATGGAGACCTTGTACTTGATGGTTGAGAACAGGTGCATGTACCGAATGTGGCAGCGGTTCTTGAGGGCTGGGTCCTTCTCACAGACCATAATTTTGGAGCCATGCCTGGAAAGGAATGAGGCCCAGGTACTGTTACCAACATCGAGGGGCAGGCTGGGGCAGGGTAGGGGAAGGTCAAGCCCAAGGCGGGGCTGGAGTCTTGGACTCAGGACATGATGAGGAAAGGGAGAGGTAAAAGGTCAGGGCTGGGACCGGGTCAGAGCGCAGTTACTCACAGCACAGTCACATTGAAGGTATTGGGGATGTAGGTGGGGGTAGGCAGGTGCCAGCTGCAGTAGAAGCCCTTGGGGTAAGTGTTGGAGCGACAGCTGAGCACAGGCTCCCGCGGTGGCACTGGGGGTAAGGACAGGATAGGCAGGTCAGGGTCCCCTGGAAGCCTCTGGTCCCCTGTACTAGTTTGGGGACAGGTGGGCCCCAGAGCCCCAGCACTCCCTCTCTCTGCCTATCATCGATGCCAAAGGTGGGGGGGAGGGCTGTCAGCGAGGGTCTGAGGCTTCCCAGGCCACAGAGAGCCAGATGTTTAATTAAAGAAAAACAAGGCTGTGTGGAGGATTTCTCCCACCCACCCCCCCCACACCTGCTCAATGGAGGCAGGAACTGTAGGGGCCCGTGGGCCTCAGTTCATCAATCACAGCATGGATGTGATGTCTCAGGGAATTGTCTCTGTCCATGTCTCTTGTCACACTGTGTCCACTTCCGAAGGAGTGCCATAGAGACTGAAGGCATCTGAGTGGCCCTCTACCTGCCAGGGTGACCCCTGCACATTTTGGAGAAGAGACATGCTCCCCACCCCCGCTCTCCTGCCCCCAGGCTTCCCATCTATTGATTGATAGACGAACAGGCCTGGTAGCCACACAGGAGTACAAGATGGCTGGTCATGAGCATATCCATGTGTGTACATATCTCAGTGTATGTGACACGCATGTCTTTGACATGATGGAGTGACTGGTAACAGAAAGCATCTATGTAGCTCTTGGTCATGTCATCCATGCACGACCATATGTGAATACTTGTGTACAAAGTGTCTGTTGGAAGAAAGTGGCTCTTCCCTTGGTGTGTTCCCCACTGGCTCCTGGCTCCAGCTGCCAATTCTACCATCACCTTAAGAAAGGCCATGGCATGGTCATGGCTGCCTTCAATTTGGGATGGAGAGGTACTATTTTTTTGCTTGAGGTCACACGGCAACAGAACTGGGATTAATCTCAGAAAGGTATTACAGGACTATGTTGGGGAAGTCCTTTCTGTTGTCTAACTGTGGTTTTTGATGCTGTCAGAGCATTTAGGCCAGCTGTCCCACCTTCAGGCATTGGGCAAGGCGTGAGGACTGGAGGCTCAAATTCCTGGAAGGAGGCAGCTTCTGTGATCTGACCCAGGAGAGGAATGTCTGTGACTCCGGAGACACTGACGCCTCTCTTCTGTGCTTCTCCCCTCCCCGCCCCCTGCCTGACAGGTGGACAGGAAATGGGAGGGGGTAGCTCCAAAAGCCAGGGACAGTGAAGGGGAGTACACGGCTATGCTTGTAGGCTCATAGAGTGGTGGTGGTGACCCTCAAGGGACTGAGGCTTCCATCCATAGCATGCATGATTTGAGGTGTGTGACTTCATGCACACACCTAGTATGTAGAGTCTGTGTGAAGACCTGGATGAACCTGGGACACCAGAGCAAGAACCTAGCTCCCTAGCTCTGCAGCGGGAGATGAGGGCAGGAAGGCACCAGGCTTTCCTGCAGCAGGTGGAGTAACACCGTGGGCAGGGCATCCCCTCCCCAGCTCGTAGGAGAGGGCACACAGGGGCCACCTTGCACTCTACCCGAAACTATCCGCCTGTCCATCTTACACTGGACTCCAGTCATCCAAGGTGCCTGTCTCATTCCTGTCCTATCTGCCCATTGGTATAGAGCACTGCATGGGGGTGGGGTGGGGGTGGCCAAGGACACAGGAAGTGCCTCCTGGGGGCCTGTGGGCCAGGCCAGACTTGGCATCAGCTCTAGGAAGAAAGGACATTCCGAGGTCGCTGAGAAACCTCCACTCCCCGCTCCCGCTGCTGCCCCCCCTTTACCCCCAGCTTCAAAGGAGAGGAGCGCTGGCGCTGGCGGAGGGGTGGTGGTGGTGGTGAAGCTGCAGAGTCAGCTCTCTGTTGCCTGCCTGGACTGTGGAGGGCAGAGCAGGCCATGGCACTAGACTCACAGCCCCCTCCCCTGGCCAGGCTCACACATCTCCACCCCTTTCTTCTGTCCCCCCCCCAACCCCTTCCCCCACGGTCCAGTTCCCCTCTCTGAATGGGCAGGTCACAGGAGGGTAGGGGCCAGGCAGGGGGTTGGTCTGTCATCTGGTTACTCCTGCCTGGCCCAGGGCCCTGAGCAGAGAAGGGTTTGGGTTTCCTGACAGGGACCAGGTTTCTCAGAGGGAAAAGAAGGAAAGAAAAACAAAGAAAAGGAAGAAAAGGAGTGACTTGCTGCAGCTGGAGCCCAGCTGAGGGGCCGGGTGGGCGGAGATGGGGTGCTGTGTGAGACCAGGAGTGAGGCTGTGGGACACCATGGGATTGGGAGGCCCTGCTGAGTGCGCTGAGAGCTCCGGAAAGCTGGTTTTAAGTCACTGTGACCGCAACGGTGGCTTCATGTGAGAGACTCTTGGTAGCGTGGAGGCTATGTGGGACAGGCTGAATGGCTGTGCCTCCGGGCACACCGCTTAGTTAGAGGTTGTCTATGAAGGCAAGGCTGTGTATTTTGCCACTGGATACATGATGGAGCTTAAGGCTGGGTGTGCTTCTTTTTTCTTCTTTCTTGAGACAGGGTCTCAGGTAGCCCTGACTGGTCTAGAACTCACTATGTAGACCAGGCTGGCCTCAAATTCATAGAGGTCCAAGGGCCTCTGCCTTCTGAGTGGTGGGACTAAAGGTGTGAGCTGTCACACCTGGCTTTGAGTGTGCTTTCCAAACTATGGGTCTAAGAAGATGCCCTGAGTTCCCAGCATGCCCACAAATGGACCACAGGGGTGTCTGAGCAAACTCCTACACGTACATAAGACAGTGTCATACCTAGGGATACAGCATGCTCTCAGATGTCTGAGCACCCTGACTGTCCCTAGTGGGGTTCCTGAGATGCCTAAGTCAATGTGTCAGCTGGGGACAGTGTCTGAATGCCATTCAGGGCCGTGTGCGTGTGCATGTGTGCGTGTGCTTCTGCTGGCCTGAGGTTTGTTTGTTTTCCTCCTAATTGGCTTGTTTTTCCATGTCCAGCCCACCAAACCGCATGTTTTTCCTCTCATCTAGCCAGCCTGCTTGGGCTGGAGCCCCCAGCACGCATGAGGCCTGCCCGCTGGCCTAGAGAGGAGAAAAGGCAGGCTGCCCACACCCTGGGCCAGGCCAGATCAGGCCAGGGTGGGGTGCATTGACCCTTCCGATGCGGCCCTGCCCACGCCACACCCACACTTCTCTCGCCTGGCATTCAAGGCTCATGGCCTGTTTTAACCTTTGCTTGTGGGATCCCTTGAGGTACCCCAAGTTCTGGACTCCCAAGTACCCTCTTCTGCCTCCCACTCATTTCTCCTTGACATTTTAACCACAGTCCTGTGGGCTAGTCTTCCCCTCCTAGCCAAACAGAGCTGGGGGGCAGCAGCGTTGAACCTGGAACCCTATCTTGATGACTCTTGGTGGGAGGGGCTGAACGAGAAACTGTCCATTTAAACATTATTTTAATCTCTGGTTTGTTTTAGCTTAAGATTGGAATGATAGGCACTGTCCAGTAAACAAAACAAAACAAAAAATGCTACTAAAAGGAACATTGTGATCCCATTTCCCAAGATGTCAGTAGGAGCCGCCTTGCTGCTGTGGGGATTCACCTGAGGGCAGGAAGATGGGTCAGGAGAAAGCAGTAGGGAGCTGCCTGGTTAAGGAGTTTTCTACCAGAATAGCACTATGGCCAAGTCCCTTTGGAAACTTGGAAATAAAAATTGTACATCTTAAGGTTAAATATTAAATAATAACTCTTAGTCAAAAGGACCCACAAACCACAGGTGACATTGCCATGCTCTTGGGAAGCTGGCAAGAATAATACTTTGAAATTGAGTGTTTTCAAACCCAGCCTCTTGCTATTAACATAAAGTGACCAAGACGAGTGTAATTAATAACCCCCTGCTCCTCTAACCAGATCCTTAGACAGAAATAAGGCAGCGGAAGATAAGTACCTGTTCCAGATGCTACAGCCAATTCACAGCCACTCCTCCCCTGAGGGGCAAAGTCAAGGGAGTATAGTGAGCCGTATCTAAGTGGTCTGGGCCCTGGTCACAACAGAGACGATGTGGCCATATCCTGTCAGTAAGGATTACGGACATTATTTCAAAATTCAATTCCTCGTCAAAGATCACAGCACCAGAAACTGGGTTGAGGGCACCAGACACCAACCATTACCACCAGCCTTATTCATCATCATTTGGGGGGTCAGAAGGGTGGGGGTAGCTGTGGCGTGGCAGACTCCTTCCACAGCACTCAGACAGCAAACATAAGGGCCTGGGGCCAATCTTGAGTTTTCCACTGTTACCTGGTGCTAAACTAAGGAGGATTTGGCTAAACTGGTCCTGCATTTCTCCAGAAACAACAACAGGGGTCACTCCATCCTTGGCTCACATTTAAGACATTTGGCCTGAATGCCACCTCTTCAGTTTCAGCACAATTTGAAATGCTTTTCCAGGTGGGCAGCGTGCTGCACACTCTTGATCCCAGCACTGAGGAGGCAGAAGAGGTTTTGAGTTCAAGGACAGCCAGGGCTACACAGAGAAGTCCTGTCTCCAAGTAAATAAATAAATAAGTAATAAAAGGATAGAAAATGTTTCCACAGGAGAGGACATCTACACTAGTGTGCTTTCACACCTCATTCAGCCCCAATGGTGGGTATTTCAGTGGGCGGTCCTGAGCAACTTTTCAGCCTAACATTTCACATGGTTGTCCACACTGGTCTCTGAATGATGGGCAAGGGCCTGCTCCCAGGTAGCTTCCAGGGAGTCAAAGGAACTATCTTTTGGCTGTCAAGTAAGTTAAATCCAAACGTAATGAGGCCAAAGAAGCTTGAATCTTTGGCTCAGGAGAAAAGATGGAGGATTTTCTAAGCAATTGCTCTGTTGGCCAAGAGCTGGGAACCTGCACACCGGTCCTCCAGCTGATGACCTCACCATGCTGTGCATCTGTCCACCTGCCCACCT
>JADRCH010000058.1:8328726-8357938 GCA_019843965.1 Rhynchomys soricoides | reverse complement strand
TGATGACCTCACCATGCTGTGCACCTGTCCACCTGCCCACCTGCCCCAACTGATGACCTCACCATGCTGCCCACCTGCCCCCCAACTGATGACCTCACCATGCTGTGCACTTGCCTCCCAGCTGATGACCTCACCATGCTGCACACCTGCCCACCTGCCCCCCAGCTGATGACCTCACCATGCTGGGCACCTGCCCATCTGCCCACCTGCCCCCCAAATGATGACCTCACCATGCTGCGCACCTGCCTCCACAACTGATGACCTCACCATGCTGGGCACCTGCCCATCTGTCCACCTGCCCCCTCACCAAGCTGCTTCCCTCGACTCCTTTGACCAATCCCACTCATCTGTTTTTCCATCTTTCTTCCTGCTGGCTCCTCCTCTCCATCAACACCTTACACACTGATGGTCTTCAGGGGTCAATTCTGTCTTCTACAATCTCTCCTTTGCCCATCTCATCCCCCCTCATCTGTAACAATGACAAGCCCTAAATTTCCATCTTCAGGAGCTGCCTGGCCTTGAACCCTTGAACCCTTGAACCCCTGGCCTTCACTCTGGACCAATTCCAGGTTTCCCTCCCAAAGACCTTCTCGCGACATCTATAGCAGATGCCGACAGAGCTGCAGATCTCGCCTACTCCACTGACAACTTCTGCAATTATTTTCTGGAGAGACCTCTCTGGCCACCAAAGCATTTCACCAAAAGTGCAAGGTAATTAAAGCACCCAAACATGCCCCACCCCCACCCAGGAGAACCCTCCATTACTCATGGCAGGAGAGCCTTAAACATTCTCTGAGTGTGCCTTTTACATCTTATACCCAGAGTTCCCTCACTGGTGGCTCTTAACATCAAGAGACAACAAACACCTGATAACCTACTTTTTTTTTTTTGAGACATGTCCCTGGATGGAATTTTCCTGCTTCTGTCTTCTGAGTGTTGAGATTATCTTATGTACATCATGCCCACTAATAACTCATTCATCATCACCATCACCATCACCATCACCATCATCATCATCATATTTGGCGTATTCTGTGCATTTGTGCCACAGAATGCATGTATGGAGATCAGAAGACAGCTTGCAGGAACTGGTTCTTTCTCTGCCATGGGAGACACGGAGTCTACCTTCTGAAACATTTTCTCTTCCCGAAACCTGCTCATTTTATTTTATTAACAGCTTAACTTCCCTCCTCTGTGTCTCTTTGCCACTCTTCGAGGTTTCCATCAGTTGCAAACTAAACAGCTTGTCTTTAGATTCACATCTAGGGAGACTGAAGCCCAGCCACTGTCCATACAGAACACATGTTCCCCCCTCCTTCTTCTAGTCACAATGACCACACCCCCAGTCCTCCACCTTCCTGCCAGCCCTCAGATCTCCAACCTTTCCCATCTCAAGCCCACCACCATCTCTGAACGCTCAACATCCCTAGATCCTCAACTCTATTCTCTGGTCCCAGATCCTCAGCATGTCTCCTGCACCACGACTGCCTCCTCCTTGCCCCTGCTTCTCTCCCTCTGCTGTGTTCACTGTCCAAATCTGATTCAGACCATGTCACTCACCAATTTCCTGTCACTTCCCTGTCCCCACTGTCATTGACCCAAGTGGCTTTGCGACCTAGTCAACTCTTTCAGAAATGTTTCCAGCCAGGTATGGTGATGCACACCCTTAACCTGAGCACCGGAGAGGCAGAGGCAGGCCGATCTCTGTGAGTTTAAAGCTGGTTTGGTCTCTACTTTGTTAGTTCCAAGCCAGCCAGGTGACAGAGTGAGACCTTGTTTCAAAAATAAAATAAAATAAGCAATAAAAATACAAATTGAAAGAAATAGAAATTCTTTTTTCGAGTATCTTCTAAATCCAGATCTCCACACATCTACTGTAGGAAGCCGCCTTCCTCCCCTGGGGCCTCCTAGACTGCTCCTGTGTATAATAACTTTATGTCCTATCTTCCTTCCTCAGGTACTTTGGCTATCTCCTGTGGGAGCAGACACAGTGAGACAACTCCAGCTCAGAGCTGTGACCCTAGGATCCCTTTCTACCCACCAAGCCTCGCTAGCCCTCCTTTGCCCACTATGCCAAAGGACAGAAGGACTTTAGGATATAAAGACCTCCACGTAGGTAGGGTATATAGGCAAAGTGAACAGGGGGTTTACACTCATTGAGCAAGATGAGACTCAAAAGGTCAGAGGAACAGGTTAGGGTAGGATCAGAAGGCAGAGGTCAGACGGAACCTCTCCCCTTTCCTTCCCTCCCAATGGGAAGGGGATGTGGCCTGGTTCTCAAGGAAGCTAAGGCAGCAGATAGGAGGTCAGAATCCACGGGAATACTTACAACCCACATGTAGAAGGACTTGGTGACGCAGGTGCCAGGAGTCACGGTGGAAACAGGCATACAGGCCACTGTGGCCCAGTTCTAAGCTTCGCAGTATCAGTTGAGAGCCATTGAGCAGGTCAGGGGCCAGATCTGTCCCGTTTACCCTCCATGTCACAGCTGCGTCCCAGCTTGCTGTCCCACACAGCAGCGTCACATCTGCACCCAGACGCTCATACTGCACATGGGGTGCCTCTGTGGGGGCAGGGAGAGCACAAGACAGAATTCACAGGTCACAATCCTGTCTAGCCACTCAGGCGATCATGCACAGGTGAGGGGGGGGAGGGGGTGTGCACCGGAGGGAGGGTTAGGGCTTGTGTAGAACTTCTCTGTGGTTGTGCAGGTGTGTGAGTGTCTTTGTTTTGGTATGCATGCATGTACAGAGACCCTCTGTGGGATGAGGGAAAGAGAGAGAGAAAGAGGGGGGGCCATGGGAAGATCGTGTAGCATTTGGAAGAATCTACTCTAAGTGAAAATTCAGTTCCCTTTCTGTGTCTGAATCTCTTACTAAGTTTCCTGATTCTATGACCCTAACTTCTTGCCATCAACAAGCTCAGCCCCATGCTGGAACATCTGTCCTGTTTGCTGCCTCTGCCACCCTCCCTGTGCCATGTGTCACCATGGTCTGTGTCTCTAGGTCTGTCTCCCTCGATGACATTACAGAGGCAAGATGGTACAGAGGGATGCCCCTCCTGAACTCTTTTCTCTGCCTCATTCCTTTATTTCTGTCTTGTCTCCTTTATCTCACACACACACACACACACACACACACACACACACACACGGCCTACTTCACACAAACTCCTCACCCCCACCCTAACCATCCAGGGTGTGGGCAACAGCAGAAGAGAGAGCAGGCAGGCCTTGAGGAAGTAAGCCCTAGGGAACTCCTGGCAACTGGCAACTTTGTGAAGCAGAAACTGCGTGGGGTGCGGTGGGGGCTGGGACTGAGGGAGTGATCTGCCTGTTCCTCACTCACCCCCAGGAGAGGCCTGTCAGAACTAAAACCAAACCCCTGCCCTGGCCCTGGCAGCTCAGGCCAACCCAGGCATGATGGACAGAACCCAGGAGACTGGAGATAGAAGAGTAGAAGGGAGCACTTGTCCAGAGGGAGCACCAGGTAGAAGAGGCAGCTTGCGGAGCAGGACAGTCATAGAGGCAGATCCACAGGCAGTGAGCAGCAGAGGGGCCCCGGCATGCAGGATCGGAATCTTCAGACACCCCCACCTCCTGCCCCCTGAGCCTGGAAGGGCAGATGCTTCCCTCATCCCAGCCAGATCTGTGGAGTGAAGGTGGGAGGGGAAAAGGGAAGGGGAAGGGGCAGGGGGGCTGCGGGATCCCTCGTTAACACTCATTCACGTCTCCCCTCCAGAGAGCCACCCCGCTGAGTTGGGGGATTTTCAGAGGCAATTGCTGTTAACGAGCCAATTAAGTTGGGCCAGTGGCCCCTTAATTAGACTTGTTAACACCACCAGGACTGCTGGGGGAGGGGGACATCCCCCAAGGGCCCCTCAGTCACCCCCCTCAATGTAGCCCCTTCCCCAGGACTGCTGGTCTCTGGGCTGGAACATCTGTCCAGTTTGCTGCCTCTGTCACCCTCCCTGGCCAGGGTCTCTGTGTCTGCCTCCCTCATGCTGCCTGTCTCTGCCTTGCCCCTCATTGAGCCTCTCTGTCCCTGTCCGGAGGAGGGGGAAACAGGAAACGGAGCCAGCCCTGACCACTTGTCTGTGGGGCTTGGGACCAGACGAACAGAGGATGAACAGGCGGAAGGGCGGTGGCTGGGGGCCTTGGAGGCCACAGCTGTGAAGCTGGACCAGAGACTGAATGGGGGCCTCCCCCTGACCAGAGGCCCAGTGTCCAAGACTCAGGCCATTGAGCCCCCCCTCAATCAAATAGCTCTGGCCACTGAGCCCCCTTCCAACCTCCCTTCCAAAAACCTGGAGCTTCCAGGAAACATGCCAAGCCCCTCTCTCCACACAACCCCCCCAACAGAGACTCTGCATCCAGCTGCCTGAGCAGGAGGCTGAAAACTGACCGTTGGGGAGGGGGCGTGGCCATCAGGGTCCCAGCGGCAACATATCGACACTGACCAAAAGCCGCTCAGAACAAACCTGGTCTTGGTATGGGTATAGCCCCTCAGTACTGGGTCAGGGGTGGGTGGCACAGCCACAGATGAAGAGACACCTCCTAATATCAAATACAATAGCAGTGGACTAAACACTGCCCCCAGCACACATTGTCTGCCTTAGGAGAAAAAAAAAACACCATGGAGACACAATCTGATAGCAATGACAAAGGGCAGAAGAGACATGCAACAACTGCGGGCCAGAATGCACACAGGAGCAACTCGGCATGACAATCACACAGTGTCACACTGTTACAATAACACAACCACAATATACATGGCCATGCAACAGCATTAGGAATGACATGGGCTTGATCCTCCGTCTCTGGACAGCCCTGTAGGTGCCCCTCCTGATGTGCTGTCCATTTCAGAAATTAAATCAAGCAGCAGGGGGAGGGTGGGGTTCTTGGCCCTGACACGGTGACAAATGCTCCAACGGGATCAGCTGTGAAAAGGTTGTTAGAAGCCAGGATGAGAGACAGAGACAGGATGAGGTCATGGACGTGGGGAACACAGAGGGACAGAGCTGATGGCTCCCTCACACCTGCACACACAGACTCACATGGGGACTACATGCCGGAAATGGTCCCCCCAGGGTGTCCAAAGCAACTTCATATCACCACACATGCAGGACGAGGATGGTCACCCACAAAGCTGCAGCATCCACAGGCTGCTCATCACAAGGTTACAGTCACACATGGGTTCAATCACATGGGGGACGATATGCCCTTTCAGGGATGGTTACATCTGATACAACACCACAGGGCATGTACAAAAAAGGAACTATCGTCTACAGGCATAATTACTCATGGGGATGGGGTCTCATGGACAGGGTGAGTTTTAACAAGAAGAAAAACATACTGTCATACACAGGACATGGTCTCAAATACAATGATAACAGCCTCTACACGGGCATTCACTCAGGTAGTACACAGCCTAAAGATACAGGCACACGGAGACACCCAAACAGAGCCATGCTCTCACCTAACAAGAAAAAGTCTCACACACTCTGAAGTGTGACCTTATGCCAGGGCCCTGGCCATACGAAGCCCTGACTGTAATGTTCATAGAGACCTTTGCACATAAGGCAGACGCACCTGGTAGACCCTGTGCTGACCCAGCCAAGAGCTCTGGGACGGACCAGGCTCTCTCTGGGCCTCAATTACCAGTCTTTGAGGAAGAGGCCACTGATGCTACCCATTCCACTCACGCGCAGTGTTGAGGAGGGTGGAGATTGGCTATTAAGGTCTGTTAAATGCCTAGGTCCTAAAGTCACTCCCTCTCACGCTCTGCTTCTGCCTCCTCCAGCCAAGGACTGGATACCAACGGAGGAACTCGGGGAGCCTTATTGGAGACAACTTGCAAGTTCAGACTTTAATGGAGTTAAAGGGTTGATGGTCAAGTTAAAAGGGTATGTTTCTCCAGCAGGGATGAAGCTCCTTGTCCTATATGAAACTCAGACCTCTCTAGACAAACAGGTGGGGGATAGGTAGAGAGGCTACCCATCACCCAACCCCCAAGCAGTGTCTCCCTCCTCCAGCCACCTTAGTCACCAGCCCTCTCCCATCTATCTTGATGTCTGTCTGCCATCTCTGTCCGTCACTGTTTTCCTTCAAGGACAAAGCTGACATCAGAAAGTAACCTCTGAGTTTTGCCCAGTCTCTTAAATGTCCTACACATCTTATCCAAAGACTTTACAAGAGTCCTGTCCCTGCCTGCCTCCAAGCCCAACCCTTATCCCACCTGCCTGTCTCCTCTACCTTCCCTAAGGGACAAATTATTTCAAGCCAGAGACACACTCAGCATGTGACCATCCAGGTGAGGGCAGTGCCTGTGAGAATCAGTGGGTCATCCTGCTTTATCACTGTCACATGACTACATGTCCTTTGGGTGATGTATATGGGACAGTACCGTAGTGTGACTCTTGGGGGCATCTGTGTGCAGGTGTGCCAATGGGGATTCATGAATAGTTTTGGAGGGAATGGGCAAGCAGCTCTCCCAAGCACTCACCCTGTGGACTGTGTTTCTGGGTGTAGACAGCGGCAGCAGCAGCAGCAAGCACAGCACAGCAGGCCCATGGGACAGAAGCAGCCATCTGTTGGGAGAAACGGGTTGGGGAGGGGCAGCATCAGCCCAGGCAGGAACCTCTGGGTGGGGTTGGGGATGTTGCTCTCCAGGAAGGCTGGGAAACCTCAGTCCCTGGGCCAGGGCACCTTGACCCCAAACACCCTTCTTAGTGGGACTTGGGGGTCCCCTCTCCAGCAATGGAAACCAATATCTGGCTCCTGAAGGAAAGGTTTGCTAAGATGCTACAGTGGTTTTGGCTTGTCATTCAGTAAGACTGCTGACTACGAAATGTAGTCAACCGTGAATGAGTTATAGAACATTGGTAATGCCAGGGCCATTTTTCAAAACTAAAAAAAAAAAACATCTACCAGTGAGCTTAGCTAATTATGTATACGCACCACAAATGGAAAGGGCGATGTTTTAACTTAATTGAGGGTCTGCATGTCTCCAAATTGCCTTGAATATAAGGCTACTTGCTATATTCCTGGGGAGAAAGTCTGAAACCTGGGTGTTCAAGGGCCCCTTTGATCTATCACTGGCTTCCACACAGACTCCTACTGGGCTCTGGGAAACTCAGGGCATCAAGACAGTGGCATGTATGTTAGCTAAGTCAGAGGTTGCTTTGGCTTTATCTGTATTGGTGATCAAAAGAAAATGAAGACTGTTCATAATATAAGTCCTTATCAAAGATCCTAGAACACCCTTTACCTCAGACACATGATCTCAACAGCCTGGGACCCCCATCCCCCATGTCTGCTTGTGCTCATGCAGGCACACAAAGTACATCCAGGGTATGTCCCCAGAAACCAGGAAGAATCCAGGGGTTTCCCCACTTAATATCCTGCCTCCCAGTATCAGTCCAGTTCCCCCACCCCAGCACAAGCTCAGACCTGAGGCAGGAAAATATTTCTTGCCGGATAGGTTCTGTTTTCCAATCAGGATAGAAACTGGGAGACTGTCAACCACGCAGAAGAAGAGATCCAAAGATAGACACCAGGGCTACTGTGAGGTTAACCATGGCTGCTGTCAGCCTCACAGCCAGCCTCACAATAGACATTGGCCAGAAACACTGCTCAAACAATCAGATACAGCCCCAAACAATCAGCCCCACACTAGAACTGTCAGAGAGCCCATCAGACAAAGATGGATATAGTCAGATAAGCAGTGACCAGAGTATAGGCAGCAAACCAAAGCAGCAGCCAAAAACACAGTAAACTGCTCCACCAGACCCCAGCAGAGGAAGAGCAAGAGCTCAGGCAAAGAAACCAGCAGCCAGAGACACCGTCAGAAACACAGCCAGGGAAACTCTGACACACAAGCAGAGAAAATGCTAGACGCAAACAGGCAGACACTCAGACAAGAAGCTAGAGGAGGAACCAGAGCTGCAGCCGGATGCTCAGTCAGGAAGTCTCTGCACCACTGAAAGCATTGCCAGAGACACTGTCAGGGACACAGCCAGAGATAGCATCAGAAATACTGCCAGAGAGTCAGCCAGACACACAGCCAGAGAAGCTGACATACTGCCAGATACACCCAGAGAAAGTGTAGAGGAAGGTGGGCATTAGCTGTGGCAACTAGGGTGGAAGTGGACCTGTCTTCCTGGGAGCTCCTTTATGGGAACGGGCTTCCACTTGCCTCTTTGCTGTCCTCCACCCACCCCAGATGGTTCCTCTCCTCTGAGCCTGCCTGTCCTTATGGCCCATAGCCACCGGTACTCTCTGCTGGTATGGTCTTGACCCCTTTCCACACCAGCGACTCCTAGGGTCTTGGTTACCTTTTGGGCAGGATCATTATGACCCTCAATCATTCCTCATCTCCAGATACTCCCCAGGTCTAGGAGATTAGGACAATGACCAAAGACACAGAACTAGCCAATCACAAAATGACCCCAAGTCAGTTAGAATGCTGAGCTGGTTGTGGAGAAAAAAGAGACAGGCAGGAATCCTACCTGGCTCCCCCAACCCACAGCCTTGGAAGGTAGCCTTTAGACCCTCCCCCACCTCTGCCATCTGTCCATGCTTTTCTCCTAGATCCTTTGCCTCAGTGCCAGTCCACTGACCACCACCTGGGAACAAGAATCAGCACATGGGCAGGCAGGTAGGTAGGCAAGCAAGCAGAATGGTCAGAGGTTAGATCCAGAAGGAGTGTCAGAGCAAGAGAGCAAAGCCTCTGCTCTCTGCTCCTTCTAGGTCCTAGTCACGCTCTGGAGGCAGAAGAAGTCCAAGACAGGCACATATGCATCCTCCCCAGCATGTACACACACACACACACACACACACACACACACACACACACACACAGAATCAGGCCCCCACAGGGGGAGGGGAAGCTTCTTCATCAAAGTCGCCTCCATCAGCCCGATGAGTTACTGTAAGGGCCGGGCCCTGGGCCAACGGGGCTGCAGCCACAGGAGACGGGTGCTGCTGAGAGCTAGTGAGCTAGCTAGTGCTGCAGAGTGGGGGTGGGGTACCAAGACAGACACTGCAAGGTCTGGGCACACAGAAATGGGAGAGCTTTAGGTAAGAGAAAGGGGCATGGTGAGGCAGAGTGCAGAGTGGGTACCTACAGGGACAAGGACCAGAGACAGAAGTTGAAGAAGAGACATAAGGAAGAAGACAGGGCATCCTGGGAACTGCAGCTATTCCAAATGAGAAGACAGACACAAAAGCTCACTTTGCCCACCCTGACCATCTTGGAGCCATGTGACATCTCTAGCTGTAAGGCAGCTGGCAGTCAATGCAGTCACCAGGACTGATAAGGTACAAGAGCAGGTTCTTCCTGCAGTTGGAAGGATTCTCACTGGGGATCTAAAAGCCCAGTCTCTAGGAAACGGGAGTGAAATAAAGCCTCACCCCTTTGCTTCTGCTGATACAAAAAACCCCCACAAAAACCCCAAAAGACAAAAACACCATCATCTCTCTGCCCTCGGTCACCACCAACTCCCATCTCAGGGCAAAGAGCTCCTTTCCCACGTCCATACTCTGTGACTCCAGGACAGATCTAGATGATAATGTCATACAACCCCAGCCTAGGCTCCGTTATGGACCACTCAAAGAGGTTAGCCCAAGAATAAAGATGGAACAGAGTGCTCAAGCATCATGAAAGCAACACTGTGCCCTGCAACACAAGCTCCCAGTACCATTTCTCATGTGGAACACTGTGTGATTAGCACCTACACATACAACTAACATATAAGACAAATCCTAAGGCTCCAATTGAGCAACACCGTCCCACTGTGACACAGAGACACTACCACACAGTGTTAACAAGTCAGGAGAAATGATACAATTGCACTGTTCACAATGACACACAAGCACTGACAGTCATCACAGTAACAATGTTGCAGTAAGAGTCAATCACACCACACCAACAATGCACTGACACCTGTTGAGATGGATACAGTTGCACAGAGTAGCAAAGATGTTGATATGGATACAGTCACACAGAGATCTTGACAGACTCAATAGCATACAGAATGATACCAGCTCACAGAAATGCTATGGAGGCTGACAGTCACCATTAGTAATACTGCCAGACGGTGACGAGCTACAGACTGGTGACCTCAACTACCCAGTATTGGAGTCTGGTTTAGGATTCTGGACCCAAGAGCACTCTTACCAGCCCCAGCCATGTCCCATTTGCCCTATGTCCCCACCTCACTTGTTGCCTAGCTAAAGAGACAATCTAGGGGGTGCTGTTTGGAAACTACCCTTTTACATCTGCAGAGCCACAGCCAGAAGTTTGGGGAATCCCTTTCAAAAACAGGTTGGGCTGTGGGTTCGGAGGACTGCTGCCTGGGTTTCAGCACCAGCTGTGTGTGAGGGTTAGGAATGTTCATTCTGCCCTTGAAGTGAAGAAGGGTTGCCTCACAAAGTGACCTCAAAGCAAGGTTACCAATCCATCTCCAAGTTGGGTAACTGAGATCCAGTGGTCACTGGCCAGGACTCCTTGCAGTGTCCAGTGCAGGGCTAAAGTGACTCTTTGCCCTTTGACAACTCCAAACTCCAGAATTCCACAGCATGAATAGAAAGGGCAACCTCCCCATCTCCTCAGAGCTGCCCTGAGGTCCTATGTATGGGCATGAGGCAGGCAAAGGAGACATCAGCAAGCCTCCAACCTGTGGAGAAATTAGGATGAAGCAAGAAAGAGAAGACATGGGGACAAGGATAGGGTGAGTAGGGAGAATTAGCCCTGGCCTGGACAAGGGGGAGCTTGGGAGAGACAGGGCAGGAAGCTCCAGGAGGGGGAGGAGGAGTCTAGGCTGGAGGCCCCCAGATCCCACCAGGCCTAGACAGCCTGGACAGTGTGGGCGGTGGGGGCTGGTGCAGAGGCCTGAATGGTTCACAGGCTGAGATTGGGGGAGGACCAGGCCAAGGCTCCTGGCAGTTGGCCAGCAGGTCCCCTCACCCAGTTTGGGGGTGGGGGGAAGAGGAGGAGAAAGAGGAGGAGGAGGAGGTGGAGGGCACAGGTCAGGGCCAACTCCTGAGCTATATAGGCTCCCACTCAGTAGTAATGTGCCTCCCTCCTGTCTTTCTGACTCTCTTGTCTCTGGTTCTATCTCTTTTCCTCCTTTGAATCTAACCCTCCTCTTCCTCTCATCTCTTGGTGCCACCAAGTGACATAGGACCCAGAAGCTGTGACTGAGGTTGGGATTCAAGCCTTGTTCTCCTCCTGGGCTGCCCCAGCCCCAGCCCTGGCCCCAACCCCTCCCACTTGGAGGCTAGCCTCAGTGCTCAGGGAAAAGGACCCCACACCACCATGTGTGCCCCCTCCTCCTGCTTAGAAGGGGTAGGATAAGCTGTGCACGGGGCGAGGGGGGGGGGGGAGAAGGAGGCAGCATTAGCTATCTCCCAGCTCCAGCCTCTGGCTGAGGTTGTGGAAAAGGAGGCCGCCCGATGTGAGTGAGTTGGGGGGGTGGGTATCCGCACCTGCTGTTGTGACCTCCAGAGCCGGAGATGGGGGCCTGGGGGGGGGGACACACAGATTCCGATGGATTTTGGCAGCAGCCTGGACTCTAAGTGCTCACACCCCCCACCCCCAGCCTCTTGTACCGTAGGGACCCTGAGTTCAGCATGTGCGTGCCCTGCTTGCTGCACGTGTGTACAGGCGTGTTGAAGGAGCCTGGGGCCCTCCTATGATGGGTCTGACTGAGCAGCTGGGGACGTGTTCTGAGAAGATGGGAATCCATCCCACCAGCCTGTGCCCACATGCAGAGGTCCACTCAGAGCCCTGGAAGCTGTACTAGGAGCAGCCCTCTAGACGCAGGAGGTCTGGGCTTTTTTCTTCAGAAGGCATTTGCTCCAGCCCCTGCCTCTTGCATGGGGTGCAGGAAAGGGCAGAGGAATTCATGTCCCCTCTTTGGGCACACACTCCGGACAGCTTCACAGAATCAGAGGCACAAGGGACAAACTTCCTACCCTCCAAGCTCAGCCCAAAGTCTGTGGTTCACAGAAGAACTAGGAAGACCCCTCCACCCAAAGAAGGCCAACATACCAGTGAGGTGAAGGGCCCGTAGGGGCATTCATTGCATGGGGAGGTTAGACAGCCAGAATGCCATGATCCCTGGGGAACAGGCAAGACAGTGTGGCTGAAAGAAACTCTCTATAGCTGGGTTAGAAGGTGGGAAGGGTCTACAGCAAGTGTGAGGGTGGGAAAGAGATGCAGGGCAGTGCCCTTTGTGGAGACAGGACAGATAAAATGGCTCTTCAGACTGGGGGCCTAGTTCAAAGGTTTGTTTACCTCAGTGTCTCTATTACCACCCCTGCTAGATCACTGCTACAAACACACCCTTGAAAACACAGATGTTGACTAGGCATGGTGGTGCACACCTTTAATCCTAGCACCAGGAAGGCAGAGGCAGGAGGATCTCTATGAGTTTGAGGCCAGCCTGGTCTACAGAGTGAGTTTCAGGACAGGACAGGGCTATGCAGAGAGACTGTCAAAAAAAAAAAAAAAAAAAAAAGTCCATGCGCAGAAGTATGTATACACACACACACACACACCAGCAGGGCACGCAAAGCATGAGTTTGTAACAGGAAGAACTGAAGATGGTCTTTTTGGCAGAGCTGGAGCTGGTGGGGGAAGAAGTCTCTCTTTCCTTGTGGAACAGTGTTCTGGTTTCTCTGCCCCCTTAGCATGCACGTGTACCATGCATGCTACTTTGAGGAACCTTCTGCTCTGCTGCGTAAGAGCAAGCCATCCTTCCTCCCCCTCCCAGCTCTCCACAATCTGTTCCTGATGGTAAACACAGGCTCGAGTACACATATCCACATGTTCACACACACCAGCAGTTCAGGGTGACACAGGACCCAGTGTTCACCTCACGCCGGGATGGAGCACATGCTAGAGAGTGCTCAAAGCCAGCAGAGCTTCCCAAAGACCCCATCTTTACATATACCCAGCCAGTGCTCGGCAGACATACCAGCAGCCTCATACACACTGACATCCCAGACACAAGCATGTATCATGGCCTCCCCTGCAGACATGCACTGCCAAAGCCTCATATATTGGTGTGCATACACACACATACACACGTGTACATGCTCTCTCTCTCTCTCTCTCTCTCTCTCGCTTTCATCCGTTCAAGTCATAGTTGCACACAGAGACTCCCTCACACAGAACGGCCACCAACTCACATATGGATACTATCACACTCAAAGCTGTCAACCCTCCACACAGATGCCACCAGATACCTCCAGAAGCCCAGAGCTCCCCAGTCACTCTCAGCCCGCCATGCTCCCAATGGGAAACACACTCATGATAGTCACACACTGTGCTGGAACCTGGATGTGCTTGAGAAAGGGAGATAAAAGCAGAGTGGCTGAAGCCAGGACACGAAAAGGAAGGAGCGCTTTGCTTCTTTGCTTCTTTAAAAGGCGAAGAACGACAATTATTCCCCAGTCAGCTCCTTCTTCCTCCAACCCTGCTTCCAACAACATTATGGGATGGGGGGAGATCCAGAAAGGCTGCAGGGGTGAGGAAGCCCTGGGGTGAGAGATGGTGGCATTGGTAACAGCGGGTACCAGAAAAGCCCCAAGCAAGCCTGTACCCCATGTCCTTCTGCTTCCCCAATCTCTCCAGGCTAAGAGGCTTTCAGCCTGCCTTCCCTTGGCCTTCTGTGCTTTGTGCTCCTACTGGTCTCTAATACATCCAGATAGCAGGCCTCCGTGCAGACTGGGCAGGACATGGGGGGCGGGGAGGGAGGAGGTGAATAAGCCTTCACCTGAACAATCACACCCAAGATCCATCATCACTGCCAGGCCCACAGAGAGGTGGCGACAGATGCAGAGCCTCGGACAAGTAGGCTCTCACCTAACTGATCACTAAAGACAAGAGTCCTAAAGTGTTCTTGGCCACTGTAGTTACACCTCCAACTTCTATCACAGGATAGCAGGTCCTGATACTAGGTCCTAAGGCGCTGTCCAGTCCCCAAGCCTGGAACACCTGGCAATAGGGCTAACATTCTAAGCACTTGCCATTCTAGTTGTAGCAGTGGCCCTGATGCCGACATCCCATGAAGATGTTGTGTTCCCTGGTCCAGGCATGACAGCAAACACCAGGCACAACACCTAAGGAAACTAGCCAGGCAGGGGCAATCCCATAAAAGCCAGGTGATCTCGAATTGAGGAAAGCATAAGAAATTAGGCGGGGAGGAGGAGGGATAAGGAACTCAGATGACAGTATCCCAAAGAAGGTAGGCACTGGAGCCAAATGAAGCCAGGCACTGGGGACTACAGAGAGCTGGGAGGTGTGGACAAATGAAGCCAGGCTTCGGGGATCAAATGAAACTAGGCAAGAGGCCCACAGGATGTGAGAGAAGAGAGATATCAGGAACTCATCCCCCTGTCTAGATGTCACCCCCACACCCTAGGCCTCTCTCTCGGTAGCCCCCTCCCCCAGGCCGATGGACACAGCCAGAGCCCCCTCCCCTCTCAGAGGCCTGGTCCGCCTGCAGCCAATGGGCCCCGGCCCCATCCCTGAGACCTCAGGAAGTCCCAGTCCCTCCCACCGGCTGCTGAGGCAGGGGGGCTGGGGAGAAAGCGCAGAGAAGAGAGACAGCTTGGCAGGGGGAGCGCCGAGCAGCCGCGGGGGGCGGGGGCCGAGGGCCGAGGAAGGAGCGGGAAGCGCCGCGGCGGGCTGGCTGGCGGGCTGGCGCGGGCGGGGGGGGGGGTCTCCGCCGCGGCAGGGCGGCGGGGTGACAAGTTCTCGGCCCCGCGGCCGCGCGCACTGACCTGGGTCCCCGCGCAGGCGCCCGACCGGTGCTCGGCGCTCCGTGGGTCCGCCCGGCAGCCTGCGGGCATCGGGTCCCCGGGGCTTCCCCACCCCCGAGGGGCCGGGCCGGAGCGCCACGGCTGCGCCGGAGCCAGCGGGCGAGCGAGAGGGCTAGAGGGCGAGCGGGGCGGCGAGCGGGCCGGGAGGGGGAGGCAGCGCGCCGGGAGCCGAGCGAGAGAGCCGAGGCAGCGAGTGAGGGACGGCATGCAGTGAGGTCATCCTTTGAATCTAATTGTCTGAGTCAGGAGGAGATGTGGCACTTGATGCTGGGGGAGGGGCGGGGAGGGGACCCTCGGCACGGCCGGGGGTGGCGGGCTCCGCTCCCCCAAGCCCGCGGCGTGGATGCGGGGCTCGGAGCTGACCTCTGCTGCCCGGGTACCAGCCAGCCAGCCGGGAGACGCGCGTCTCGGTCCCAGCTCTGGGCCACCTTCCTATTCTCTTGGGAGTGATGGGAACCTGCCGAAGCCCGGGTCATCTTTCCGTATTTTTTTTTTTTAGGGAATGGTAGACACCCCCCTCCGCCACTCCCAGTCATAATTCTGCCCACAAGGAAGAAGAGTGTATTTCAGCCTTCGCCTGCCTTCCACATTGTCTCTGTGCACTTCAGGAAAATGGGCCTGGGACTCTTCTGCCAAGTTAACTACCTGCACTGGGAATCTGGTGGGATGTAGAAATTGAGCCCCATTCACTGCCTTGCTCTGTGGGAAGCAAGTGCAAAGGTCACAGGTCCCCCACTCCAATAAACGCCCCCCCCCCCGCTCTACTTGCCCAATCCTCGTTCAGGAGGGCCAAGCAGGGCCAGTTTCCAGGAGCACCAGGAGGCTACCCAAAGGACTCAGCTGCTCAGATAGTAGTGGGGCAAGGCAGTAGCTAGGCCTTGGGCTGGTCAGACTCACACACCCATGCGTGTACACAGAAGCACATGCACACACATCTGCACACACGGGCGCAAGGATGGACCAGGCGGCTGGGGATGCTCTCACCGAGGGGCCACATGCCCCTCCCCTCGCCCCCGTGGGGGAGGGGTGATAAATATTTAAGGGGCTTTTAGCTCAGAAGGGGCTGAAGCCGGGGGAGGGAGGGGGATCCACGCTGCCTGATTAATGGGGTTACGGGCTTGGATCAATCTGTCCGCCTGCCGCTCCCTCCTTCCCTCCTCCTCCCTCCCTCCGCCTAATGCGCTTTATCAGGAGACGTTTTTCTGACTTGGCAGCGTCGCGCGTTTTAAATAGACCCATTTAGAGCTCGGGCTGGGGGAGAAGGGGGAGGTGGAGGGAGACAGAGATTGAGACGGGCAGGGAGACAGAGACAAATAGGGAGAGAGACGCCCGGAAGAGAGAGACAGGAGAGAGAGAGCGAGAGCGAGAGGAGAGAGCGAGAGAGCGAGAGCGAGCGAGAGAGAGAGAGAGAGAGAGAGAGAGAGAGAAAGAGAGAGATGCAGAGGAGAAAGGAGAGGCTGAGGGTTAAGACTCCTGTGGAGGCTGAGATGGAGGGAGACGATGGGAGGCCAGAGCAAAGTGGGGGCTGCAGAGCAGAAACAAACCCAGAAAGATCGAGAGAGGAAAGCAGGCACCAGCAGCCAGCGGAAACCCAGAGAGAGGCTCTGCAAGGGCTGAGTGCTAGCTTGGGAGACAGCAGATATCTTTTATTTCCAAAAACAGTTTTTCATCCACTTTGTTAAATTAAAAAGCTGTTTTTAAAGTGGTGCTGGAGATACTGCTGGGGAGGGTGGACAGAACTGCCAAGCCCTCCCTCCTCAGCCCCACAGAAGCAGCTTCAGCCTGAGCCCCTGGGGTGTCTCCAGCTCCCCTGCTCTCTGTGATCCTCTGAGATCCCCAGGGACAGGGTCAGGGCATCTGAGCTACTGTTCACTGGCAGGAAGTTCCTCCTGCTGTCTGGCCTCAGTCTCTCTTGCTGCAGGGAGTTATTTTTTTTTTTTCTCCTGAGCACCACCTTCTCTCCTCAAGCTTCTCTTCTAGTTCCCTACAGTGCTCCCAATATGGGGGTGCTTATGGCCGAGTAGCCTGTTTTTCCTGGCAGGACATCAGATTCCCAGGTATACCCCAATAAATATCATCTGTTATTCTGTAAATTCATCTCATAGCCCCTGTCAGTTTGAACACACTTCTAACACAGACCCCACCCATGTCCTTAGGCCTTCTGGGAGGAATGAGGTGGAATGCCTAATTTACACTACAGCATCTCCTCCTCTGTCCTCCTCTGGACCCCTGAACCATCTAAGCTCCCTGGAAGGCCATGTGTCAGCCTGGACTACCCCACTCCATCCTTAACAACATGCACGCACTCCTGGTTTGGAAGGGTTGGTGTACCCCCCACTCCCTGCCCCGCTGCCCCAAGCCGGGAAAATGGCCAGTCTGTTTGGGAGCTGAGATGAAAAGCCCAGCCGGCCTTTGTGGGCCTCTGGCCTTTGTGGGCCTTTGGCGGGTTTTGGACAATAGGCCCTTCCGTTCCGCTCCAGTGCCTCAATTCCTCAGATGCCCCCACCCTGGGGCTGCCAATTCAGGGGCCATGCTTGCTTGAATGAGAGGCACGGAGGGTGAGATTCAGCCCTGCTGCTGGCCCCACAAGATTTTTTGGACCTGCCATTCCATCTCCTTCAAACTCAGCTACTCCTTCAAGCTCAGCTACTCCTTCAAGCCCAGCTGCTCCTTCAAGCCCAGCTGCTCCTTCAAGCTCAGCTGCTCCCCTAATGGAGCCAGAGAGATGTTTTGGGGGCAGAGAGGGAAGGAAGTAGCAGACACAGACAGCAACAAGATGTTCCTAAATCTAGCATTCAGCATCCTCTGTGCAGAAGAATATCCTGACCCGGTGTTGCCCTTTCCTGTGTGACAGTGGATAAGTCTCTTTCCTCCTCTGGGTCTACTATAAGGGCACAAGGAGCCTCAGGTCCCTGATCTCCAAAGACAGGCCAGGGGAGCTGAAGGAGCTGGTCTCAGGTCTGTCATTCATGGCCCAGGGGACCTGCCTGATGCCCCAAGAGCAACTTGCTCTGCCTGGGCTCCCAGCACCTACCTCGTCAGCACCAGATCTCCTCCAAGCACATCAATATTAGCCTCCTCTCCAGACCAAAGTCTTCCTGGCTGATGTGACGAGAGGGTGGGTTCTGGAAGGGCAAATGACATACATCAGGTCACAGAGAAGCCACAGGTCTTCTTGGAGCCCATCACACACTCACAAGCCCACTTTTAAGGGAAGACCAGAGTCTCAGTGTTCTCATCTGTGAAATGGAAACAGTTACTTTAACGCACCATTTTGATGACTCAGCACCCAAGCAGTGGGTGGGCCTCGGATACAGCTAACTGAGAATGCTTACCTAGCATGGGTTCCCCAGCTCTGCCCCTCCCCCAAGGCTAGCTGTTATTATCATATCTCTGCCAGAAGCAGATATGCTTGGGGGGGGGGGGGGGTTTGTATAGTGTTCTTCTACCAGCTCTCTGCTGACTTCAGTTCTAAACCACAGGGACAAACAAAGGGCACAAGATAGGCCTGACACCACTCACAGATACATACCACAAATTCCCACACAGGCATGGTTCAGACAGAAGCGCCTCTACTGCATCAGTCACACACGCATGCTTGAGCACTCGCACACACACGTGTCATGGGCACTGGCATCAATGCCCACCATTCCCACAAACTCCCCATCCCCACTATGACTTGCTGAGCATCCATCATGTGCCCGGAACTGTGTAAGCAGCAGTATTTGCACCCTCCCTTCTTGGTGATTCCTCCAAGAGATTGGTGCTAACTTGATCCTTCCATGAGACAGGTTCTTGCCACTTGACAGTTAAAAAACTTGGCATTCTAAAGCATTTGAAGCTAGTCAATAACTTATACAAGACTGTGGGTCTGATCACTCTCGGAGCCTAGAACGGAGTCAGTACCCCTCCCCCCTCAACCTTTCCATACCAGTTTGCCTCTGTAGCTCTCACCCACTTCACAGTGCTTTCCCAGTGGTAAGAACTGCTAAGGGCATTTATTCATTTTTGTAGTGCTGGGGACTGGACTCATGCTAAGGGACTCTCCCTGAGCTTATCATCTGCAGCATCAGCTAGCAACTGCCCAGGCCCTTGGTTCAGCAGATTTTATATTAAGTCCTTAACTGACTTCTGATTACCCCCACCCCACCCCAGGCAGGCTCTCACTATGTAGATTAGAGATTTTCTGGCCTCTGCCTCCCAAGTGCCAGAAGTCAAAGTGTTTGCCACTACACCCCGCTTAATTTACATATGTTCTTCCTTTATTCTTACTTACTTTATGTGCATTAGTACATGTGTGTTTTGCCTGTACACATGTACATCGTGTGAGTGAGTGTTGCTCTTGCAGATCAGAGGAGGGGTTGGATCCCCTGGAACTGGAGTTACATGAGCCGCCATGTGGGTCCTGGGAATTGAACCTGGGTCCTCTGCCAGAACAAGTCATCTCTGAAACCCTTAAGTTACATTTAAAAACAAAGTTTTATGTGCATGTGCCTAAGTGTATGTGTGTGCACCACATGTGTGCAGGAGGCTGCAGGAACGTCAGATCCCTTTAGCTGAAGTTACAAGCCATATGGGTGCTGGGACCAGACCCTGGGTCCTCTGCAGGAACAGTTAGTGCTCTTAACCGCTGAGTCATCTCTACAGCCCCTTAACTTACATTTTTGTGCTGAATCATCAAAACAACATTCTGAGATAACCTTATTTCTATTCAGTAGTGAGAACACTGAGACAGCAAAAGCAGCTCTCCCCAAATGGTGCAAATGGCCACTGGCAAGGGCCCTGGGAATTCAGCATTATCGAAAAGCTTCAATGAAATCTAGCCACTCAATAGACCCCTCACCTTCTACAAGTCCCCAGGAGATATTAAGGGTCTGACTGCTTCCTCAACAGGTCCCAGAATAAATCTGCCAAAGGTATGATTAGGGGTCTAAATGCATGCTCACGAGAAAGAAAAGGGACTCTGTCATGGAATCCTGCCCAGAAACCAGAAACATCACTAACAAGAGAAGGCCAGTAACTAAAACAGTGTGTTAGAGAGACAGGCTGGCTGGTGGTGACAGATACCAACACACCAAGACACAGGCCCAAAGACAAGGAGATAGAGGGAAGGCAGATAGACATCAGGCCAAAAAGTGACAGGTAGCTTGACACAGAGACAATAGCAGTAGAAAGCGGACAGGCTAACATGAAAACACAGACAGATACACACTGATAGGCAGACGCAGAGACAATTATAGACCCATCTGACCTTCACAAGAAAAAAAAAACAAAACAAAAAAAAACAAGGCAGGTTTAAGCTGTGTGTGGCATGCATGTGTGTGTGTGCTGGGGAAGCATGCAGTATCTCCCTGCACATTACACCAGCTGCTTCCAACAATCTCATCTGATTAATAATAAATGCCCTGTAATTACAGCTGCTCCCCCCAGCCTTTCTTCCTGTTTTTTGTCAGCTGCCGCCAGGCCATCCCCTTCCCTCCCCATCCCAGATCCCATGACCCTCCCGTTCTCACCTGCAGCTTTCTAGGAGACAGAGAGAATGTGAGCTGACAGGCCAGATTCACGCTCTGCAGGGACTACCCGGTTCTCTAACCTGGATGAGTGCTCTTAGGTGCCAAGCAAGATGTCCTCAGATCTCTCCCTTCCCACCCCCCCACCTGTGTACCACCAGAACTCCAATATGGCCAGAGATACACACAGGTGAGCTTTCCTTAGCTACCCTCACTCTCCTGCCAAAATGTCACCACCCACAAGCCACTTACCCTTGGAAACCCAGAAGGCTCAGGCACCAGGACAACGGACTACCCCACTTCCACCCCATCACTCTGGTTCTAAACATCACCTTCTCCTCCCTCTTCGCTCAGATATCCTCTAGGTTTTGATACTGGGTGGCTCGGGTTCCCCACTCCTCAGTGACTCGCCCCATGTGCCCCCAAGTCTACCTCCTTCCAGGCCCCCCACCACCAAAGCATCTCTATCAGAATCAGCTGCTTCTCCGCTGATCTGTTTCTAATCGCTGGGGTCTGGTTCACGCTTGCCCCCCCCCCCCAATATTGATTCCATTATTTGGAGAGACATTGACGTCAGGAATCTGGATGGGTGCCAAAACCTCCTTCTCTCCAGGCCTGGGCCAGGGCCCAGCCCTCCCCCAGCACACCCCTATCCTACGATTTCACTGAGGGGCTTGGAAAGGTCAGCGCACAGGCCAAGGTCACATGGCATCTGCCTTCTGATACTGGACTCCTCCTCTGGCCTTCTTTGGGATCACGATGCAGTGTCACTCCTCCTCCTGAGGAGAGGACTCAAACAAAGGCCTGAGGTCAGAAGTGAGGTACAAGTCTACAAAAGGGGGTCTTACTTAAATCCTTGCTGGGACTTGCTGCACAGAGGGGGTTAGGCATAGGCAGTGGCTCAAGAGAGGGTACTTAAGGAAGACTCTTGTTTACTTCCCACGCACTTGCTAGGAACTTGAAAAGGTGCCGACTGATTGTGTTTCTTAGCCTGCTAAGGAGGAAACTCCCTGTAGGTTTAGGATCACCAGGATCCCTAAGTGCTGCCGTCACTTAACCAACCACACACAACTGATCTAATAAAGCTTTGCTCTGTATAGATCAAAGGCCCTGCCTCTCCGGCATTGCCCACCCAAGCCTGCCTCGGTTTCCCCACTCTCACGTTCACTCCTAGCCTCTCCTAGGAGGAGACTCTCACCATGATGTGGGTATGTGAATCTCTCCATATCTCTCTCCAGCTAAGGTGCTGCCCAAGCCCCATCAGCAATTCCAGGCATCTGGAAGGGCTGAGCATATTTTAGGGCCTGAATGCTGTGTTCTCAGACAAACATTAATAACCAACGGACAGTCCACCCTGCCTGAGCTTCAGTGACTTGGATATGGGGTCCACTCTCCAGACCTACAGAGAATTAAGGACTCACTCAACACCACAGGGGAATAGAGACTATTCTGTCTTCAGAAAACATCACCAATGTGGGGAGAGGGCAGAAAGAGCTCCAATCACTGCCTCAGGACCAGGTTACCGTCTGCTGCTCTCTAAAGACATGTCTAGCTTCTGCCCTCATTCTCTGAGAGAAGAGAAGATTTTCTTATTTCCATCTTGCAGATCCCTCACAGACCCTCTGAACCACAGAGGGGTGCAAAGAGGAACTCCTGGGCCTTAAACCTCAACCCCCGAAGGTCTTCTCGCTCCACAATCATGCCTCAACATTGAGAATCCGGCCAAGCATCAGGAACGTGTCCTGCCCACAAGAAGCTGCTTGTCTGATGGAAGTGAAAAGGCTTTGATCTCTTGTTATATGTCCTATCTGTGTCACAGGCAGGGTACAGTGGTGACTGCAGCAGACCCAGAACCACACAGGCAACGCTACCACCTGGCTGTACTATGCAAGGAAAGAACACATAGGGGTGTAGTTGGACCCTGCCGGGAATCAGCAGAAATCTGTCCCCAAGTTCAGGGACTCTCCTGCACATTCCCAAGACACCCCTGCTGCTTACCACAAATTACCACTACTGTCTAACTTCAGGTCCTTCTGATGTAGGCCTAACCTCAACTTCTGGGAACTGGGTCCCTACAGCTGCAGGGTCTAACCTCTGCTCCGGCTCCTCCTTTTGCCCTTGGGCAGCCAGAGCTCTTGACTCTGGTGACTCCCACCCCCCAACCCAGAATAAGCTTTAGAGGCTCCCTTTGCCTGTTGTAAAAATAAAGGGGAACAATGACCCCTTGCTCTCTATCCGTAGTTCCTCCCCACAGGAAGCCAGAGCCAATGTGGGTGTGGTCACCCAGGGCCACAGGAGTTCACTGTTGCTCCCCCCAACCCCCGACCCCACAGTGGCTCTGGAGGAGGGGTCAGTCCACTTCAGCCTTCTTGCTTTCTGGACCCCTCCCCAAACCATGCACACATGGTCCCCCCCCAACCAATCTGCATTTCAAAGAAAATTCACTCCATATGTTTCCGATTCATTTACACTTCAACTCGCTATGGGGGGGCAGAGAGCAGGACGCCTTGCCTCCAAGCCTTCCCCTCCCGCCCCCATAGGGAGGCTGGAGAACATGTGTCCAAAGGGACACATCTTTCAAGGCTATGAGCAGTGAAAGCCGACCACCTTAGCCTGATGCGCCCCTTCCATGAACCAAGTTCCCACCGTGTAAGCTTCTATGGGGCTGGGGTGTGGGTGGGCCTCAGGTGGTCCTACCCACTAGTCTCCAGTGTGGGCTGGTGAAGTCCAAGGCCATTTCTCTAAGGCAGATAGAATCCTGGGGCTGGCTGCAGCCCAGACTCCCTAGGGCTAGTGTTCTTTTAGGGAACAGGGAGGGGTAGGTTGGTATTCCTGGGTAAACACTGGAGCCATGAGACATAGCATGGCCCCTACCCTTCTCTAGCCTGAGCAGAGGAGAGAGGGTGCGATTAGATACAGCCTCTTCTCTCTCAGAATCATTAATGCACCTGGAGTCCCAGTCCTAGCCCCGAAGATGAGTGGGTTGAGGGGAGGAAGATATCTTAAGACTTGAGCCTTACCCCCATCTCCCCGCCTTACTATCACAGAAAAGGTGCCCACAACTATTTAAGGAATATTTCACGGCACATGGAGGAATCTGACGGTTCATTGGCCCCTGTACCAACAAACCACTCAGACATTCTGCCAAGAGTCTAGTTGGCTGGTAGGAAGACTTGACCCACTCAGTGTCTCCCACCATCCTGTCCACCAGATGTAAACGTAACCAAGCGTATGCCCCATCTTTACCCCAGACATGTGTCTGTTCTTCACCTTGATTCCCCTGAGCAGCACCACAACCCAAAGAACACACATGGGAACACAAAGTCTAGGTTCCCCTGGAATTGTGAATGCCTCAGTCTGAGTGTGGCTCTGAATGTGAGCCACAGGATAGAAGTATCAGTTTTGTGTGAGTTTCAGGATCTCATGCCAGTCTGAGTATGAACTCTAAGATCAAAGTGTGGGTTTGTTTGGTTCTCTGGCAGTGCTGTAGATCCAAGAAAAAAAATGGATGTATGAACCAAGGCCTCAGGGTGTGTGTCTGACTGTGGGTCAGAGGGGGTTAGAAAGTGGGCTCAGACACTGACTGAGCCCCAAACAACTCTTTGCTAAACAGTGTGAGTTCTTGGCCTTCAGGGCATTCTAGGTGTGAGTCCAGGTTTCCCTTTTTAAGTATGAACGTCAAGCCTGAGCTGCCTCTGTAAACCCAAGTGTTTCAGAATCCCAGTGTCATAATCTACTTGATTACAGGATGAAGTGAGAATCCACAGTGTGGGCACCACAGTTCTAATAGAAGTCTAAGTGGGGACTCTCAGATCCTCCTGTGAATTTGAGTCTGAGTGAGTCGCCCAGATCCTGGTATGAGTCCAAGGTTAGCCCCTTGAGTCTAACCCTTCAATTCCCCATGTGAATCTAAGTGTGAACCAAAGGTCCTCACATGTGAACACTATTGAATTTGAATTCGAGCCCCATTTGTAGATATGGGAGTCAGAATGGGACTGGCTAGCATAGCAGTCTGACAGGGACTGCAATGTCCTGAGAGAGCCCGTGAGTTCACATGGGCGGGAGCCCTGCATTCTTCCTGTGAGCTTGAGTTTGAATATGGGCCTCTAGCCTTAGCGTGGCAGGGTCCCTGAATGAAAGCGTCAACCTGAGGACACTCAGAGGTCTTACAGAGTCAAAGTACCAGTTCATGAGCCCCACGGAGCTTCTGTGGGCCAGTTCTAAGTCTCAACGTGAAGCCATGAGCTAAAAGATACAGACATGTGTGAGCCCAAAAAGAGAACAGACTGATAAGAGAGCAACCCCAGAAGGTAAGTGTAAATCTGCATGTGAATCCCACTCCCCTGGTGTGACCCTGAATGCAAGCAAGTGAGTGTAAACCCCCAAGTCTCTGGAAAGAGTTTAAGTGTTCCAGTGTGAATCTGAGTGTGAATTCCAGAGCCCCAGGAAGTCTTGAGTGTGAACTTTAAACTCTTTAATCGTTGGGTAGACTCAGAGTCCCAACTGGAGTATCAGTTCTGACAGAGTCTGAACCTTTAGCTCCATCTTAATCCCTCCTAGAGCCTCAGAAACCGACAGAAAGGATTTGTGTGGGCTGTCGGAGTGAAGACTGGGACAAAATATGAGACTCACTGTTCCTCTCACCTCCCAGATCCAAGCTAGCCCTGCAACTCCATGAATAGCCAATTGGGCAAGCCCTCGGGGTTAGACACACAAAAATACACCCTATGTTTCAGACCTCAGGACACACAACAGTTGATTAATGCACACTCTATATTCTCAACTCTTACCACCTCAGGGGATATGGCACACAAATACATCCTGTGACACAGACACAAATATATCACAGGCAAAACAACTTGTGTTAAAGACACACAGCATACAGACACACGCCCAGTGTTGCCGGCAAGATAAGGTGCTAGACACGCGTGCACACACACATACATAAATGCGGGGGTGAGGGGGATGAATTCTCAAGCAGAGAGACTAGACAGAAAGAAAGAAAACCCTGAATTTTCAACAAGGCGTGAAATAGTCCTGCCCGCCTGAAGCTACTGGAGGGGGGAGGGGGCCCAGGGAGCCAGCGAGCTAGACGCTGGAGAAGCTCGGCAGAGGAGAGGAGTCGAGGAGAGCTGTCCGTCTGGTGACCTCCTCGCGGCCCAGCCCCCCACACACCGGGAGATACACTACTCTGTACAACCTGGGGACACCCAGAAGCACCGGAGAAGGCACACATGGGCAGACTCACAAAAGGGACACTTGGGGATACGCCACAGGCTTGGAATCACACACACCAGAGGACTTACAAAGAGACACACAGAAGGGGACTCATTGCGTGGAGATACATCCAGGCGGACTCATGAGAAAACCACAGGCAGGAACGAACACACACACACACACACACACACACACACACACGCCCCACACGCGGATTCACAAGGATACCCAGGCATTGGCAGAAGCGCAGCCATCCCCTAACACTCCCGGGCACTTTGAAGTCCAGATTTTTTCCCCTCGAGAAAGAAGCAAGCTTCGGGTGCGTGGGGGGTCACTGCGAATCCCCTAGCTCTGGAATTTTCCCAGACCCCGCGCATGCTGCTCAAGGGTGGGAAGAACAGGGACACTAGGACCAACCGCCCTGGCCACCTCCCTCTAGCCGCGATCGCCCAGCTTCACCACCACCACCACCACGCCCAACCCCTGGCGCGCCCGGACGTAGGGGGCTGCTGCTCGTGCGCCCCCGCCCCCGAGTTTGTGGGCAAAGTTTCTCCTGAACTTTCCTACCTCCCCCGACCGCGGGGCCCACGCGTGTCCCCTCACTCTACCCGCACGCACGAGGGCCGCGGGTCTGTCCGCCTGAGCGTTCGAGGGTCAAGCCTCGCGCAGATAGCCGCGGAACACTCACCGCGCCCTCGGGCCACCCGGGCTCCGCGCCGCGCCCTTCGGCCGCTGCAGGCGAGGAGCGAGGCAGGAGCGCGGAGCGAGCACTGCGGCCGGATCCCACTGCCGAACCCCGCGCCGCGCCGGCTGGAGCCGCCGCCTCCTCTGCCGCCGCCGCCCGCTCTGCACCGGCTCCTCTGCTCTCCGCGGCTTTAACCCCCCCATCCTCCTCCCTCCCTCGCGCGCTCCCTCCCTCCTTCCCTCGCCCATGTGACCGCGGGCGCCCGCTCGGCCGCGCGCGCCCTTGCTCCCCTCCCCCTCTCGCCTTGTCTCCCCGCGGCTCCGCTGCCGCGCACCACGACCCCCCCTCCCCGCCACGGCCCCCCGCGTGCCTCCGCTTTGGCACGTTCCCGCTCCTGGCACGCGCGGCACGCTCGCGGGGGCACGCTCGCTCGCGCAGGCCCGTGAGCCCCCACTCCCACTCGCCCCGCGTAGGCAGGCACCATACCCTCCGCTGGCACACTCGCCCTCACTGGCACGCGTGGTCCCCTCGCATTCGCCCTTTCTCCGGCGCGCCCTCTGGACCGCTATGGACCCCGTGCTTCACGCGCGCTCGGGCCGCGGGTCTTGCAAACACGCGCGCACACCCACACCCACTCCGCCCGCTCTCCTAGGGCGGCCGGGCGCGCACCCACCCTCGAGTGATCGCTCATCACACTCTCAGCTTTGGCCAGGTCTCTTCTGCACACACTGTCGTCCCTTCTGCCCCTCAGTGTCTCGCACTCGGGACCAACTCTGGGGTCCTTCTGGCATCCTCGAGAGGAGCACAAGGCAGAGCCCCCAGTCCCCATTAAAGCAGCCCGCTCACCCCTCCGCTGTTTCTACCACCCCCATCAACGACCCTCCTCCTGGACCCTTGTACGGAGTTAACGTTAACGGGCTTCCATGACTCCAGTGGACCAGGATGGATGCCCAGGCCCTTGCCGTTACTACTACTCTCCTCAGTCCCCGGGACACCGGGCGTGGAAAACAGCCTCCAGGAGAGGGCTAGGGAAGCTGTGACTTAACGGCCTGGTCGGATGATTCCAGGGAGGGCATGACCCTCTGTGAGCTGAGCTTGGCTCTGGCACACACACACACACACACACACACACGCACGCACACCGCAGCCTGGGACTTGGGGAAGGGGGGTGAGGGCGTGTGTTCACTTCACTAAACCTAGGCCCCTGTTCTGTCTACAATATGGGAGATTAAGGTTAGACAACCTGATCAACTTCTGAGGCCACACGGAAGCGCATGAGAAAAGGGGATGCCAGAGGCAGAAAACCAGAGGTCCACCCCCTTGGAGTTTTCGACTGGCCTTTGACCCATAATCCCTGGGCCTTGCCCCTCCAGGGAACTGTTCCACGGCTGAGGGTTAGGGGAGGGAAATATCTCGCTGTTTCTTCACACCCTTCCCCAGCAGGCTGCCTACAGCGCCCGGGCCCTTTCCCAACAAATGCCTCAGAGACTCTACGGCAGAGGAAAAACCTTCCCGCCACTGCTGGGGCTTTTTCGCTTTCACTTCCATGGCTCCACCGCACAATGGTCTGGAGTCAGACTGTATTGAAGCTCAGAGTGAGTGGGTCAGGGCTTAAGGACACACAGCGACACAGATGAGCCCAACTCAGGTCAGAGCATAACCATCCACAGTAGACGCTCTCTACCTGACTTCCCTGGACCCTCCTCAGGTCCCCAGGGTACAGACCCTAACTAGTGAGCTGAGGCTAAAGGAAGGGCAACGAAATAGAAATACGGAGCAGAGCGTTGGTGATGGACACACACACACACACACACACACACTCACACGAACTGCCTTTCTGTGCTGATGGTAGGCCTGGACCAGGTCAGGTTCTGGAGACGTGGCAGATGCTGATGAGACTACGTGCTCACACCGGGCTGGGGACAGGCAGACAAACGGACACGGAGATCTGCAAGTCCTGAGTGGGTCGACTTGACTTTTCAGATGCTCCTACTGCAGGTTGAGGGCAGTCAGGAATTACACACTGACAAACGACACCAGGGCACAGGGAGGCTACCGTCATCACTGCCGCAGCCACCTGATGCACCAGACGTCACAAGTCCAGGAATACGACTTAGTGTGGGGGAAGATGAGGAGGGACGCACGTCGGACCCAGGATGGTGGTTGTGGGGGTGTGTCGGACTGCAGCTCCTGGAGCAGAACCAGCAAACGCGTTCGTTTCTCCGGGGCCGCAGCGACACCTGGCGGCAAGAGCGGGATGTGTTCTTGGGCTGCGACTCCGGCTCGGCGCTGAGGCCTTGAGGACTCACGGAACAAGGAAGGATCTGTCCCCTTTCCATCCTGTGGTCACCTAGCTCAGAACCTAGGTTCTTCCCGCTGAGCTGGGCCAACAGGGTATTGGTGGCTTTTCAATCCTGCCGTTTCGGATGCCCTGTTTACTCACTAGCCTCTGTGCTTCCTCAGCCTTGTGAAAGCAGACGGTCTACACCGCCTATGGGTAGAGCTAGGCTTCTTAGACAGGCCTTCATCTTTGGCTGTATACCCTTTCCAGCGCTCCTGGTAAGGCTCAGGTCACACCATACCTGCGCCAGCCCCTTCTCTTACCGTGGTAAGGTAGACCCTACTCATGGACACCTTCACTCAAACCGTGCTTCACCTGTGACAGAGTGGAAGTCATACCCCCAGACCGGAAGCCCCACAATAACAGAGATCCCAGAATAGTAAGTTTAAGAGGCCTTGGTACACTGGAGACGTTTTCCTTGACTTCAGGTGTCTTTGCTCATTTGCTTTTGCGATGATAGGTATGGAACCCACTCAGGAAGTTCCAGGCAGGTGCTCTACCACTGAGCAAAGACACATCACTAACTGTCCTGGAGTTTTATGGCACAGTACTGAGGGAGTACTGTGGCCAGGACTTCACTGTCACCCACCCACCCACCCACTCACCCACCCACCCACCCACTCACCCAC
>JADRCH010000058.1:8261962-8328716 GCA_019843965.1 Rhynchomys soricoides | reverse complement strand
ACCCACCCACCCACCCACTCACCCACCCACCCACCCACTCACCCACCTCCAGAGCTAACTGTGCCATTTCGGGCCTTTAGGCTGCAGTGACTCTTTCCCATTTATTCTGATCTGTCTCCAGGAAGGAAAGCTACGTATGTGGTCTCACCTTTCCAAGTGCTCCTAAGGAAAGCCCCATTTCTAAGCAGAAGGTTCCAGGGCGAGGCAAACTCCTAGCTAATAGTTACACAGGCTGCCTTAGAAGCACCAATCACGGGGTCACATAAAGTCACACACCCTGTCTCACTGGATAAGGTGCTTATGTTCAGCCTCACTATGGTACGTGAGGAGTCATGGGACCCTTGCTTAAGCTAGAAGCCGGAGCTCCCGGAAGAACCGGACTGAATCTCTGAATCGCACATCTATAGCACACACACAAGGCACGGCCTTAGTGCAACGTGTGTCTCACAGGCACACACACAGTCACACACGCTCTCAATCACACTGGGGTTGGCGGGTCGGGGCGGGCTCTGGAAGGCAGTTACGTAAACGCCCTCGCACCCCCCTCACTCCCCCTTAGCCCCCCTGCTTCCTCGCACAGTGCCAGCGCCCGGGGCGGCTTGGCCGGGGCCCGGGAACAGCTCGGCCTCGCGGAGGCTCCAGGCGCCGAGAAACCCGATCCCGACACAGCCCCGGGCCGAGCCAGGGAGGGGGGCCCAGAGCCCCCCCAAGTCAGGGACCAGCCCAGCCACCCCCTTAGGCGACTCACCCCCCCACCCCCAATCCTGAAACAGCTCCAGCACCATCTCGGGACAGCACCTGGTGCACATTCACAACAACCCTCTTCTTCTGGAATCCCACGGTGGAGACCACTGCCACTCTATGCCCTGACCTTCCTAATCCCTAGTACCAGAAAAGGGCAAGCATTCTCTGAAGGTGGAGGATGGGGGTGGGGGGTGGGGAGGTGGAGTCTCACTTAGGACGCTAGGCTTTCAAACTGAAATCCTCCAGGTTCCCACCCCACTAGGGTCCTCACGGATAGAGGGGCTTCCATTACAACCCCGTGCTCATGTCAGAGTTTTTTTTACCTACCAGATTACCAATTCCAACATACCCTATCAAAATTCCAAGGTATTCAGTAGGTCAAGGCCTCCTTCACTCCCATCAGGAAGTTCTAACTCTAGTCTAATCACAGTTTCTCCTGTTTTGCTAAGATGGAATTCTGAGGACAGACAGAAGCCTAGGGAATCAAATCCCTGGAAGGAGGAAAGATGAAGTCCCACAAAGCCCCTGGAAGTCAGAAATCCGAATGGAGGGCACAGACATGTCCTTGTTAGAACCCTTACCCTGAAGCCTGAGGACCTATTTTTCCCAACAGCTTTTGAGTGTCCAACTGGGCTGCCCAGACCCAAGAAGAAAGGGAATTTCCCCCCATGTTCTCTGCTAATGAACAAAACATTTCATGTTGAAATTCCTCCTCTACCCCCAATCCAGAGTCTCTGCCTTCCCCCCACCAAATAAATATGTCTGAGCTGGGGGACCACTGGAGGGGTATCAGAATAAAGAACGCTCCTAGAGAAAGCATAACTTACACTGGAGACATCTTTAAAAATAAGTAATTAAGATGGCTCCCCCCTTCTGCTTTTGGCTAAAATTACCCACTCCTGTGGCTGTGTCCCAGAAAGGGTGGCCGGAGCTGTCCTGAGGCCCAGGACACGGCCCCCCTCCCCTGGGCAAGGAGCCTTCCTGAAGTTGTTTTCCTGGTCTCTTCCTCTTGGATGTTTTTTTTATTATTAATCACATTTTCCATTCACAGACTCAGTCCAGACCCCTTCCCCCCCTCCTGGGGTCAGGGCTGGACAGGGAGGAAAAGCAGGCTCCGGCAAGACAAGTTGGGGACAAGATAGTCAGTGACCCTGGCCTTGGCTGACCCGAAAGAGGCTTTAAGTGGAATGTCACAGATCACACATTCTGCATGCTGGCACATAGTAGGTGCCATCCTTAAGCAATACAAGTGAGATAAGTGAGTGAACAGGTGGCTAGTTTTCACAGCACCCAGCTGGCAGTGGACAGCAGGGCCCTTGGTATCGGTTGCTGTGCTACAGATAGAGGGCGATCCTGAAGATAGGCGGACGTCTGCCAGAATCACTCGGCAAGTCGATGCTGCAGCCAGAGCAGCACATAGCAATGGTGATGGCACCTCTTGTTCTGAAGAGTGTGTGTCCTACTGTGTGCCAGGCATTGGTGTAAGTACAGCAGTGAACCAGACACTTCCTTCTGAAGGGAATAGACGGGCTAGATCCCGTACATGGCACACACATGTGTAACTTGGTGCTGCCACTTAGAAAATAGCAGGGTCTACTAAGATGAACGTACCTGGGTCCTAGGGCCTGGCGATATATGCCTCAAAGAACAGATCAGAAGTGCTTTGTTAATTATATTCTGAATTAGGAACGACCCAAATAGATAAATAGTGACATGGGCACAACAATGTAAAAGAGCCAATCACAGCTGGCATGACAACATGGGTAAACCTCAGACAGGGGAAAGGCTCGGAGGACACACTGACTTTGTTCATTGCTAGGGAACTCTGGAGTAAGCGAGACTGAAGTTGAGTCTGTAATTTGAACTATATACCCTTAAATTTTGTGCACTTTGCTGTTTACAATTTGCCTCAGACTTGTTTTAAGTTCCCACCCTCATGGGGCTCACATTCTAATCAAGAAAGATGGATATTTAAAGAGATAATGGAGATAATTGTGTAGTTAGCCCACGTAAACTTCCCATATCTGATGCCTCAATCTCCTCAGCCAAGAAGTGACGTCTAAATGTCTCCTAAGAGAGGCTTGGACCAAGCTCCTTTCTTTCTTCTCATGGTACCATATTCCTTTGCCTAATATGGTTAGTGTGATGTCTAATTTAATGGCTAATGTGATATCTATTGAATTTCTTAGTTAGTTGTGTGATGCCTCTAAGCTCTGTGAGGGTTTTTCTCTGACCTCTATCACAAGGTGCTGGGTCAGGCATAAAACAGATTATTCTAACAGGTGAAATAGATTTTGTGTGTATGCTGGAGGGGATGTCTACCACTGAGTTATACCCTATATCACCTCTCTCTCTCTCTCTCTCTCTCTTTTTTTTTTTTGGTTTTTCGAGACAGGGTCTCTCTGTGTAGCCCTGGCTGTCCTGGAACTCACTCTGTAGACCAGGCTGGCCTCAAACTCAGAAATCCGCCTGCCTCTGCCTCCCGAGTGCTGGGATTAAAGGCGTGCGCCACCACTGCCTGGCCATCACCTCTCTCTTTAAGATAGAATTTCTCTGTGTAAGTCCTGGCTGTCTTGGAAATCCATCTGTAGACAAGGCTAGCCTTGAACTCAGAGATCCTCTTGCCTCTGCTTCCTGAAAGCTGGGATTAAAAGTGTGCAGCACTTTGCCTGGCTTCTTTTTAATTTTCTATTTTGAGATAGGAGCTCACCAAATTGCTCAGGCTGGCTTTGAACTCACTCTTTAGTACAGGCAAGCCTTAAACTCGAGATCTTCCTGTCCCTGATTTCCAAGTATCCAGGATCACCAACTTTCATCACCAGACCCAGTTTGAAATAGATTTATCAATATTTATGTATAGCTCCTTTAAAATAGACCAAATGTGTACATGGCGTGTGGTGAGTGGGACAAATCCTAACCTGTGATAAGCAAATCTAAGCTTCCAGGCACAGGGTGACAAGCCTTGGTAAAAAGCATTTCAGCCTTTAGTGATGAGATGCAGGCTTGGTAACCTCAGTGAGGACTAAGCAGGAACCTGGGAAGCAAGCTGAGGCAGCAGTGGCTGGGAAACTACACCCTAAAGTCCCTTTGGTTCCAAGGCCATGGTGGTCTGGAAGGCGGCGGAAAGTAGGTAAGAGTACAGAACATTTGACTGTTAGTGAGGTCTTTTAAAAACTAATTCATCTATGTGTATGCATGTGTGAGTCTATGTACATGTAGCACATGCATGCAGAAGCCTGTGGAAGAGGGCGTCAGATGCCCTAGAACTGGAGTTTATGATTGTGAGCCACGGTGTGGGTGCTTAGAACCAACCTGGGGCTTCTTTAAGAATAGTAAGTACTCTTAACCACTGAGCTCTCTCTCCAGCTCCTGTTAGTGAGCTGCTGTATAGGAGGTCAGATTTTCATCCTGACCTGGACAAGGCCCTGGGGCTGGAAAGAAAGGACAGTACCTCAAGGTAGAGGAGGCCACTTGGATTCATCTTTCCATCTGCCCCCCTCCCCGGGAACCCCATGTCAGGTATACACAGAGGACAGGCCCCCTGAACACCTCATCCTGTGTCTGCTCTCCCAAGGATCTTCCCCATGGCTACCCTGGGGCCTGTTAAGTTTGGAGAGAGAAGCCGCTGGGAGCAGAGGAAAGAGGGTGGGGAGAGCCAGGGAGAACAAGGACATTTGGGATCAGGGGACTTTGTGTTTCCTGAAGACAAAAACAGGGACACAACACAGACTTGCAAAATCACAGATGCAATTTTTCATTTTGCAAACATTCACATGAAACTAACTCACTACTCAGAAATCGCCTCTCCACCCCATCAGGCTCTGACCCTCCTCCTGGTCTTCACAGTGGAGACATCTGTCCTCAAGGGATTGTCCCTTTCCAATGATTCTCTGCTGCTGATAATAGGGTTGATGTTTCCAAGAAGGCCTGAGGTTCCCCAAGACTGCTTCTCTCTCTTCATCTTCCATGGCTTCATTCCTGAAGAGCCTGTGACCACTTTGGGTCGGAAATAGAGGGATAAGGAAGGTCTGACCCCCCTACAAACTCAACTATGATGACTAGGAAGACCAAGACAATTTAAAAATCTGGAGACTTACTGCTAGAGACACCCAGTACCAGGGAATAGGCAGAGACAGAAGAGGAATTCCAAGAGAGAAAATTGAGTTAAATTCAGTTCAACAGACATTTATTAGCGCCTACTGTGTGCCAGGCCCAGAGGGAACATTGTGTACAAAAGCGCAGACGCCTCCCAGGCTTTTGGCATAGGAGACTGGGAGATGATGGTGCCATTCACAAAGCCTTGACATGTTCAGCCGAAGGGTCTGTGGAATGATGGGTAGGAAGGGACAAGGCTAGGGCGGGAGAGATGTCCCCAAATGGAGTGAGGACAAGCTGGCTGGAGGTGTGAAGTTCTGTTCAACAGTTCCCAGGGCCTTCTGTGCCAGCACATGGGAAGGCTTGGGTTTTCATCAAAGTCCCAGGCTGACCTGGGCATTATGACAGTACTGGGGATGGCTAGATGGGTCTAAGGGAGCAGGCATGGAATGTGGTGAGTGAGGGGGAAAGGGGTGAGGAACGAGACAGAAACTGGGGATGTTGATAAAAAAGATAGAGAAACAGAGACAGAGAGAGATCCAGGGGTGTGTGTGTGTGTGTGTGTGTGTGTGTGTGTAAGTACGTGTGTGCACGTATGCTTGCTGGGTAGACATGGTGGAACATATCTGTAGTCTTAGCACTTGAAAGGAAGGAGTATCAGAAATTCAAAGCAAGCCTTAGCTACACAGTGAGCCCCAAGCTAGCCTGGACCACATAAGACTCATCTCAAAACAAATGTAACAAAGTAGATAATCACCAATGCTCCAGAGGCTGAAGCAGGAGGATTGCTGTGAGTTTTAAGCCAGCCTGGGCTACACAGTGAGCTCTTACCTAAAAGCCTAAAAAGCAAAACAACCAACTAAACAACAGCAACCAAAAGTAATGATAATAATAATGGGAAATGAAGGATTCCCAGATAAGCAATAAGGTCGTGGGAAACAAAACCTAGGACCAGGGTTTGTTATGAGGCTTAAAAAGAGCTTTGTGAGGCCAAGCCTTGGCTCTCAGTGGCAGGAGCTGGGTGGAGGTAGCAGGATCGAGATTCAGCTAAGGAACTGGTTGGACCCTGTGTAGGAGCTCATAAGGAGCCGTGTACACCGCTCCTCCCCAGCTTTCCACTATTTCTGGGATCCTGTGTGGTCTGGGGGCCTCACACAGACATGTATGGGGTGGAGGAGTTTGCAAAGACTCCCTTCATGCTGTAGACTTCTACCCCTGAGCCCCTAGTTTCTTGGTCTTCCCAAGAGGCTCCCAAACCTTCTTCAAGCTCAGGAGCCTGCAGGCAGTCGTGGGAGAACCCTAGGGACCTTGTGAGTAATTGAAACCAGGGCTAAGACATTAGAAACCATAACGCCAACTCCCGGAATCCCCCAGGATAGCTCCTGGTTTTCTTCTCACCCCGATCCCCCCTGTTGTTGACAGCCTGGCTCTCTCAGGCCCCCACCAGCTGGGCTGCTGACCCTTCTCTCCAAACTAACTGGAAGGGACTTCCAACCAGAGACACCTAAGCCAGACCTTGGGGACCTCTTCTCTGTGCTTCAAGAGCCTTGGTGTATTCTAAGCTAACTTCCTTATTTTGAAGTGTCCCAGATTCTAGTCTTAATTGCTAGTTGCAGAGGCTAGCCTAGGAGGTTGGGAAGAGACAATAAGGGCTTTTCCACAGTGAAGGAGGAAAAGTGGGTGGGCGCAGGAGTGCCCTGCAACTAGCAGGTGCTCAATAAACACATGGAAAAGAAAGAATTCTCAAAGTAGGGGTGGGGATGAGGATGGGGATGGGGGAGGGGCTGATGGTGGTAGTGGCTGCTCACAAGGAGGCTTTGGCTGGCTAATGGGAAGCAGCTTGGGAGGAGAAGGGTCAGCTAAGGAATTCTATGATGTGAGGGCCTTTCTTCCCCACCCACAGCTCTGATAGCTCTCTCCAGTCTTCCTTTCCTTCCTCCATAGCTGACAAGAAGACCTAGAAGTTGTTTTTCTTCTGTTAGCTTGATGGAAAGGCCCTCCCCCTAACAGTTGCCTGAAGATTCCCAGATTTCCAGATTACCCAAGAGGGTTGGTACGGGAATCTATCTGTCCCCACCTCTGGCTTTATGTCTGTCTCTCTCCTTGGCTCTCAGTCAAACTGAAGGATTCGAATACCTGCTCTGCAGCTTTCTGGGTTTGAGGCCTCAGGGAAGTGAGTTAATGTCTCAGTTACTTTATGAAAAATGAGTCTCAATTATCCCAGGAGTAAAATGGGATCATAACAGCACCATCTATTTCCTAATACTATAAAGATTAAGTTAAATGAGACAATCCAGCCAAGCACTTAGCACTAGGTTTGGCCAGTACTAAAGCCTGTTCCCAAGCAGGTGTCTTCCATGTCTCTGGGTTAGGTTATTCTCTCGCTGTCTATATTAACTCTCATCTCTGTCTCTGACCATCTCCATCTCTCCATCTCTCTCTTGATCTTTTGCTTTTCCTGTGCTTGGCTCTCTGGACCAGCGGTTTCACCCACAGGTCACTTTTTTTTTTTCCCCTGGCACAGCTAGGGTGGGCTGGGGCAAGGGGGGAGACATTTAAAACTTCAAACAGGATTCCTGGTAGCAGGATCACGCCTAGGCCTGAACATGGGTGAATCACAGTTGGTGGTGGGAATACAAGTCTACGGTCCTTCCTGGCTGGGTAGGAGAGCTGGGGACTTTGGCCCCACCACCTCTTGGAGGAGAGGAACTTGTCCTGACTGCTTCAGCCGCCCCCACACCTGGGTCCAGGCCAGATCCCCCACGACTAGTGCCTTCCTGGAGGTAAGGCAACCTGCCCAGAGTCGAAGACCAAAAGGGGGAAGCCCTCTACCTTCATATAGAGTGGCTTACTTCCATTCAGAACACTTCGCAATCTCCCACAGCCCATTCCAGACACTGTACAGAGGCATCCTTCTCTTCTGCCTCCATCTTGCTCACATTTGACCCGTGACTTTTGCACCTGCATTAAGTTTACATTCCCAAACTGAGACTGCCAGAGAGAGAAGACCTTGAGGGGCCCTTCATCTGGCCAAAGACCTCCTCCTTAGAGTTGAGGCACAAAAACCCCAGGTTTCATTTCTGTGTAATGTGAGGACCTGTAAAGGTCTGGCGTAGCAGAGTAGGTGCTCATCAAACAGAAAGAACCCAATTGAGGGAGAGGTAGTCGGAGGGCCCCAAATAAGGAACTGGATGACCGAGGCTACAGCAGGAAGGAACATGGGCAGACCACTGAGCCACTGCCATGCAGCTTTGTGGCTCAGCAAGGAGTCTTAACTGGGGACCAGGATAGGTCTCAACTGGTCCCAAACACCCCCACACCTGGGCCTAAGCCAGACCCCTCACGTCAGCTTTTGGGCAGAGGGCCAGATGGGCAAATTAATTAAGGCTCTTCTCTCATTTTCCTATTCTGAACACACCATTGCCTCAAGGTGCCCACCAGCTTCAAGGAGAGCTGGGAAGGTAAACTCAGAGAAGCAGGAATACTGGGCTTAGTCCCATGGCAGGCGGGGTCTGGGACAGAAGACCTGGCACCCTGGCAGCCAGCCAAGGCCTGTCATGGGAATCTTGTGTCAATATTGTGACAGGGGCCAGATTCAAAGCAGGATTTTATTGAGGGGAGGGGACAGTGCTTAGGAATCCTTGAACATGTGGGCAGCTGGGACAGGGATGGCACATCCCATCAGGCAAGGACAGATGTGCAACCTCCTGTCTTTCCCATCAGGGACAAGTTGTCGGACAGGAGGTTCAGAAAGACAGAACTAGAGCAACTGAGAAGAGACACACCTAGAAGATCTTAGAGATATAGAAACAAAACTCGGAGACATGGACAGAGATGTGAGACAGAGTGACAGGGAGATGAAGGACAAGTGGCAGGCTGGAAGTCTCAGGCAAGTGATGTTTCTGTCAGAGACACAACAGCACAGGGAAACTGAGAGAGAGAGAGAGAGAGAGAGAGAGAGAGAGAGAGAACAGTTGAGAAGAAAGAGATTAAAAGAGGTACAGAAGTGGATGGAGAGCCAGGCAGAGAGACAAAGACAGAACGAAGCAAAGAAATAGATCAAAACGTTGTGATTGAGAAGAGCAGGTGGCCCAGCCCCGTCTCTTGGTCTCAGTCTCTCCACCCAGGTCTCCCTAGGGTGTGCCCCTTCTTGCTATTCACTTGTTTCCATAGCAACAGGGAGGGCAGCACCAAATCTGCATACACATTTACATCCTTTCTATCTGCATAATTCAACAGGTTCTGTGCATATTCATGAGACTGAATGAAGGTGACTCAATTCCTACTCCAAGTCTGTCTCTGGTGCCCCCTACTTGCAGCACACGGTTGTGGCTGCAGCCGGAACCTGAGACCTGGCAGACAACATGCCTCCCACTCCCACTCCCACTCCCACACCCACTCCCAGCTGTGCCTTTTATTCTCCCACTTCCAGGCTTTTCTCTTAGGCATTCGACCCTCTTCCTGGTGGGATGGCCCTCTGGACATCAATATGCATGCACACGTAAGCATATGAGTGTGCTTCGTCTGGTAGGAGGTGGTTGAAGGTGAGGGAGTAACTGATACTCTGTCTCCCTTTACTGAAGGCCCCTTAGCCACACTGAAGACACACGAAAGGGTCTCTGAGGAATGTGTAATGCAGGATGAACTGACAGCTGAGAGAGAGAGAGAGAGAGAGAGAGAGAGAGAGAGAGAGAGAGAGAGAGATCGATCTACTAGGAACCTGGATGCTGTGGTCTCTCAATATAGACTCTGACCAAGACCTGGTTCTAGCCAGCATAACCAGAGAAGCTAGGCTAGGGTTCAAAAGAAGAGAGGGCACAGGAGCTCTTATACAGTGAGGCAGGAAGCCTAGGGCTTCCTAGGAAGCCTAGGGCTAGGAAGGCCTTCAGAGTAGCAGGCATTAGGAGCCCTCATGGGCTGGAAAAGATTCCCCAGGGCCTACCCTAGTCATGATTTTGGCCTGCTGATCTCTTGGCTTCCTCACTGCTGTTTCAACCCTGTGTTCTCACTCTAAACAGTCTGACATTTTACCTTGTGCTCCTCCTCGGAGACTCCTGGGACCTCTCATCTCTCCCACAATAAAGTCCAAACTCCCTGGCCAGGTAGTGTGGCCGCAAGCTGTCCCTGAGACTCACTCCTCATGACAGCCCTTCCTTGATTTCAGTCACCATACTGTTATTGTTTCTTGAGTCCTCCTATGTCTCTGTTCATGATTTCCCTCCATCCACATCCTTCCCAGGTCTCTCCCAGCCAATTAGTCTTCAAGATTTACACGGCCAATATCTCATTCTTTCCTTGAGATTTTGCTTGTCTCTAAGTGCTAGGCTTTTATTTCTGCAGTGATGAACTTCCTTATCTGTGTACCTACTGCATCTGTCACACTTCTGAAGGTGAACTGACTGAAATTATAGCTCACCTGAGACTGGAGGCTCTACATACAGTGGCCAGGTTTGTCACACTGTGTGTTATCCTCAGCTGCCCTTTGAACAGCCAAGATGTCACTCAGTCTATTGAGGACCAAATTTCAAGTCTAGACTGTTTCCTTCTGTCTTAGGGCTTCTCGAAAAGTAGATTTTACAGAACCTGGATGGGCTATCCCTTTGTGAATGCTGCCACCCTGTGGTTTCAGGCGGAAGTTCCCGTGTTTTCCTGTGATGTCGTCTCTGTCTCAGATTGAGACAGAGGTAATCATTATGTAGGCTAAGATGGCCATAGATGGCAGCCCTCCTGCTTCAGCTTCCCAGACGTTAGGATTAAAGATAGAAACTTCCAAGTCTTGCTTTTGAATAGTCTTGAATGTGAAGGGACAAAGATTAGAGGAAGAAAATTGAATGATGCTTAGAAGCAGTGGGGCATCAGTGTGGTCAGAAGCCAGAGTCCAAGAACCAAGCCAAAGATGGACAGAGTCAGGGGAGGCAGGAAAGCAAGGGGGTCCTTTTAGGCTATTCTGTGACTAAATCTGAGTCTTCTCTAATCTGAGAGTGGAGGGCCAAGGGAACAAGGCATGGGGCAGGTTCTAAGAGTATCAACAATGGAGGCTCACCATTCATCCCTTCATCAGAATGATTATTACACATCGACCGTGTGCAAGTCATGTTCAAGACTCTCAGGTCACTTCAGTGAAGAAAGCAGACATCTGCCCATTTGGTACCTACATTCTCATCAGGAGATAACAAATAAAAGTTTTATTTCATTTATCCTTTATGTATATGGGTGTTTTGCTTGCATATGTGTGCTACATGCATTCCTGGGGCTCTTGGAAGCCAGAAGAGGGTGTGGGACACTCTGGGACTGGAGTATCAGATGGCCGTGAGCCACCATGTGGTCACTAGGGATCAAACCTGGGTGCTCTCATCCATGGAGTCTCTTCTCCAGGTCCCCAAAATACTATCTTAAAGATGCCAATTATATTTAGAGGGTGAAAATGCATGTCCAAAGGGGGGCAGGGCTCTGGTAGAAGCACTCGCTGGCAAGCTTGCTGCCTAAGTTTGATCCTCAGGTCCCACTTGATAGGAGAGATCTGACTCCTGCAAGTTGTCCTCTGACCTCTTATCTGTGAGCTTCAGCACATGCATGCCCACACACCCACTAAATAAATAAACATAATAAAATAGAAAAACACCATTTGAACGGCTGGCCTCTGGAACTATCTGCTGTTATAAGCTACTCAGTTTGTGGCACTTTGTTCTAACAGCCCCACGAAGCTACACTTTCCTATTGCTGTGGCATTCTTCGTCACTCACCCCAGATAGCTCATGAGGACTATCCTTCTAGCCCAGTGTGGGTACCATGGCCCTACTCTTGTGTTACTCTTCAGTCTTCATTTGTTCCTGTCTCAGGCTCGGAGTGGAGACTACAGGAGCCCACATTCTGCTAAAGACATTCCAAGTTCACAATTGACAGCCTACACTGGGCTTCTTGCTTCGTGGAGAGGACTTCTGGATTCTCATATCCTACTGCACCCCCACACCATCTGCACCGTTGCTGGTCCTCAACTCTTCCCTCCCAATACAGGAAGTCATCTTTGTTCCTCCTTAAAAATTTGTCTATGTGTGAATGTGAACGGAAGTCCATTTTTCCGTGTGGGTTCTGGGACTGAACTCAGGTTAAGCTTTGTGGAGTTTATCTCTTTGTGGTGAGTCATCTCACCAACCCATGTTCCTACTTTAAAAAAAAAAAAGTTAGTGTTTTGCAACACGTATATCTGTGAACCGCATGTGTGCCTGGTGCCTGCTGAGGTCAGAAGAGGGCATCAGATGCCCTGGGACTGGAGTTACAGTCGTGAGCTGCCATGTAGGTCCTAGGGATTGAACACATGCTTTTTTCTTATCTATGTATATGGGCATTTTGTCTGCTTATACATCTAGGCACCAGAAGAGAGCATCAGATCTCATGGGACTGTAGTTAAAGATGGTTGTAAACTGCCATGTAGCTGCTGGGAATTGAACCTGGGTCCTCTGGAAAAGCACCCAGAGCTCTTAACTGCTGAGCCATCTCTCTAGCCCCAGAACAAGTGCTTTTAACTGTTGTGCCAACTCCCCTGCCCACTGCTCCTACTTTTTGAAAGGTCCCTACTCTCCGGTTTTCTCCTAACCTGGAGCAGACATTCTCACTCCAAGGCTTCACCTCTGGTTCTCTCCCAGAGGTTCTTCCGGGAGATGTCAGAGCCAGGTAGACTCCCTAGGGACCACAGGTTAAGGAGAGTACCCTAGAATCTGTCCTCAAGGGATTCTGACCACAGGTGTTTTCCCTTCAGATCCCCTCTCTAATCGTTTTGGAAATCTCAGATGATTTTTAATTAGGCAACCCACCTGGGAGACCCTTCCTGGTTTCTGAAGTTCACAAAGTCCTACTGAATCACCCATCTGGCGTAAGTTACTGTCTTTATTACATGTGGTTGCTTTAACCTGGTCAAAGCAATGATCGGGATGGGATGCAAGATCAAATAATTTACAAGATAATGTGGCCCAAAGTTCTGGAGACTTGGTGACACTGAGAACTGCTGACGGCAAAATACTCAAGATACTCAGGGACAGGCATGGAGACCCACATGACAGGGAGCAGTAGGTAGAAGCTGAAGCCTTGAATTAGCTAAACGGAGTGTGGAGGTCAGGCAGTTGGCAGTGTAAGACATCACAGTGGTTTTACTGTCTCGGCAGTTGTTAGATGGTTCACGACCCTCGGTATTTAAAGGGCCTGCTAGGGTAACTGGTTTCACTTCTCCCAATATCCTGAATCTTCACCACCTGGCCCACCAATCTGAATCAAAGGCCAAAGAGAGGCAGAAAAAACCAGCAATGGGGGGAAAAAGGCAAGAATGCCATCTGAAGAAACATGTGGCCAGGCAGTGGTGGCGCACTTTAATCCCATCACTTAGGAGGCAGAGGCAGGCTGATTTCTGAGTTTGAGGCCAGCCTGGTCTACAGAGTTGAGTTCCAGGACAGCCAGGGCTACACAGCAAAATCCTGTCAAACCCCCCCACCCACCCACCCCCCAAAAAAAAGAAACATGTGGGCTGAGGTCTACTCTCAAGACAACACACATGTGTAAACTTGAGCTCCCTTATAACAAGTTTATAGACCAGGTGCTCGGGTGGTATCTGAGTGTCAAATGTGTACATCTCTATAAGCTTTACAACTCTAATAAGATAAGCATCCTATGCCCCATTTTTGGATGAGAGCGGTAAGACCTAAGGAGTAACTTTTATCTAAAACCACAGAGTAGTAACTTGGGAGTAGGAGAACCAGGGTTAAAACCCTGAACTGCCAAGCCCGAGTTCACGATCTCACTCTACTAACACATATGCCACAGACGGGAGAAATGCTTGAGCTGGCTGAGTCCTAACCCAGTTTAAAGCAGGTGGCAAAAAGCCATCCAGGTTACTGCTGGAACTTTTATTGATACCAGACCCATCATCCAGTGCCAGCCTCTCCGTATCCTTCCTGCCTCCAGCCCAGGAGCCCCTGGGATAAAACCAGGCCTCCCACTTACACAGCAGGCCAAACAAACGAGTACAACCTTTATCTCCCTTCCCTAGTCGGACGTCAGAAAAGGCAAGTCCGACAGAATAAGCCCTTCTCAAGCAGTCTTTAACTCAGCACCAACATACACCTGTCTTTTTAACAGTCCCATCCCACATTCCAGAGGGGTGGGGATGTTCTTCTGTAGACTTAAGCCTTGCTGGCAGGTTGAGCAATCACAAGTGTTTCTTAGAGAAGGCACAGATATTCAGGTCTAGAGTACAATCAGGCCCAGCAGATCTTCAGGACCGGGTGTCCCGAGCCCTCCTTCGGGGTCTGGGACCACAGCTGGAACTAGGTATGGAGCCCAGGCCAGGAGGTGCACCTGGGGGTTGGTAGCCACACTCACTGGGGTCCAAGGGGTCCCGACTAAGCAGTACCCACACTGCAGGGACATGGCGTCGGACTGTGAGGGGGTCTAGGCCTGTGTCAGGTGAAGTTGGGACCCAGCTGTCCTCAGTTTGCAGGAAGCGAAGCTTGGTGAGCTGGTGTAGGCCTGGAACCCGCCGTTTGACAATCTCTGCACAGCTGACAGCCTTTCCAGCAGCCCGGCCAGAACCTGAGAACACCACATGCCTTGTGCTCCCCCCTTCCAAGCGACCCAGTGCCAGCCCTAGCAGGTTTCGGATTTTGCTCCCATCTCGGACTCGCATTTCCAGAGTGTCGGGGGGTAGCTGGGGCATTGGTGATGAGGCTGGGAGCTCTACAGAGCCAGCCCTCCGGTAGTGCTCCATTCTACTCTCGCGGCTTTGGTGGATCTCTCTGGATATGCACTGCGGGAAAGAGTCAGATGAGTGCAGGAACATGACTAGGTCCATCCTTCATCACTCCTTCCAGGATATAGTTCTGTCTCTCACTACGGAAGGTGCTTTTATGCCCTCACCCCAGCGTCTCAAGGCTGGGTCCACGAATTGTCTATCCCTTAGACCCTTTCCTAAATACACCCACGAGTCTCTAACACTGACAAAAACAAATTCCCCCAAACCAGGCTCTCTGGGGGTAGGGCTGTGCTTTATCATCTCAAGTTCCTCGGGGCCCCTCGCCCACAACTCGCTAAGTACAGACGGGCTCTCCTCACTAGGCTGCAAGGACTGGGGCGAGGCTCCCTCACTTTGTGCTTCCAGAGACTCTTGACCCTAGACTCCTTAGGGCACAGTCACGAGCCCTCACAAAGTACTCCCCAAAGAAAGAATCGACCCGGCCTACGGGGGCGGGGGGCAGAGTAGACTTCATCCCCAGATTAACAAAGTAGGCTGGCTTGAACCGGGCCACTCGGGAACTTCCGAGTGAGGACTCCCCCGGAGAGCAGCTCGGACCACTCGCGAACGGTTGGCGGGCTCCCCGATTGTGGGCCGCTGTCCCAGGCAGCAGGCAACCCTTTTCCCCAGCTCTGAGTCCCCATCCCTTGGGATTTGGTTCTTACCACCGTCGCCAGTAGACACTTGACCCTCACGGAGTAGCCAAGATGGCGCACAGACCTAGAGCGCGCGGAGCCGCGGGGCCGCGCACGCAGGGGGCGGAGCCTGAGAGAAACCCTGGTGACGTTCGGCTCAGCACAGCAGACACTGGCAACTGGACGGCCTCGAGCAGTCGGCGGGGTGATCCCAGAGCACCCCGGTACCTGCAGAGGGCCCACCCGGGAGAGGAACAGCTATCGCAGGAATCTTGCACCTGAAGAATGCAGATTTGTGTCTTTAAAAGATGGATGGCATGCGTCACCTGTTGCCACACCGCAGCAGCGAAGACGAAACCCTTGGTGGATACAAGCAGTAGAGACCCTTAGTTACGGAGTTCTGAGCTTTGTTCTCATCCTGGGACACTGGACAACCCCGGTGGTTTTCAGTAGGGTCTAAGCCATAGCTTGTGCATAACTCATTGGCCACAGAGGGTTGGATCCGGTAGTGGGTGCAACATATACTGGTGACCCTAGGAAGGGGCTATACTCACCATCATCATAGTGCTTCGGCCACGGGGGTGTGCACACAGAGCCTAGTCCAGTATCCAGAACAAAACAGGCCTTCCAATATTTATCCAGTGATGTGTTAACCACCGAAACAGCAAGAATTGAGAAGAAATGGTAGAAACTCGATAGAAACTCGTATGAAGTTTTGGGGAAGAGCGGGCGACTAGTCGGGTAGAATAGTCTAGTTTGACTGCTAGTTTTAGATCAGTTTGGGCACGCTGCATTTTGGATGCCAGCAGCTCTACAGGTTGGATGTTGTACAGGTAGTTGAAGGAGCGAAGAGACACCCTTAGACCACAAGAGGGCAGCATACACTTGGTGGAGCGCGGTGCTTAAACTTTTTCCCTGCTTTCTCACCAAGGTATCCTGATCTTCCTTCCCTCCCCCAGATCCTAAAATTTCCTACATTCAAACCTCTTGGGCTCCTCCTCGGGCTACTGGTATTATGTAGACACAAGGCTGTGCTGCCTTGGTTCTGAACGTCCCTGCCTGCTCCTCCATGACCATCTGACATGTGGGTCTGCCTGGCCTTCCCCAAACCCTGTGTAGAGATTAGGCGTCCCTACCTGTGCCCTCCTTACTTACCATAGGATATGATATTTAGAGGGTAGTTGGAAAATATGGGATGAATATACAATGCCCCACTGTATCAGTCAAATTATGTGAGAACTCTCTCTCTCAGTTCCTGGTCCCATCCCATGGGGTTGACAGCTCTCCCCTTCGCCACCCAGATCCTCACAGCCAAGCCCATCATACACCAGCAAGCCAACACACTCCTTTAGTGGTCTCTGCAGTTTATTGTCACTGGAATAAATACATTGACAGGGAGTACAAATCATGACTCTAAGGTAAACCTGCCCTCTGACCTCAGAGCCCCTAGATGAACACAGACAGGTAGTATTTGAATTCAGAGACAAAAGCTGTCTCTGCTTTATAGGCAGGTTGGCGCAAGGTCCTGGAGCCTGGCTCCCCCTGGTGGGGAACATGGGAGTAGCTGTCATTCTTCGGCTGGCTTCACTTGCTTGGCAGCCTCTAGCTGGCAGAGTAGCTCATCCCACTGCACAAACTGCTTGGAGAGAAGCATTGTCTGGTGACAAGTCAAGGTGACAACAGGAGTCTGAATGAAAGCAGAGACTTTGCATGTGCCCAAAGGGGTGAGGGCGGGAGAAGAGACGGGGGGGGGGGGGGGATATCCAGTAAGGAGCATGAAGCACAAAAGATACAGTCTTGTTATACTCCTCCAGGAGAGCCTTGGACTCCTCAGTGATTTCCACACACTGGTCCTGTAAGCCAAAATATAGCTGAGGTGCTGAGTAAAGCCCCACCTCCCACCGAACTTCCTGCCTCATTATTCCCTCCAAACCTAGAAGAGATGGTGCTTAAATAACCTAGAGTAAAAGGAGCAGACTACACAACAGGCACTTCCCATCCCAGGCCAGCTCCTGAAACTGCCAGGAGCCCAAGACTGACAGGAGGGGTTGCTTCCAGGTTAACACCCCTCCTCTTCTGGCCCTGTGGTTTTTAAGGCTTTATTTTTATTTGATGTGTGTGGGTATTTTGCCTGTATGTGGGTGCACCATGTATATGCAGTACCCAGAGATGCCAGAAGAGGGCATCAGATCCTCTGGAATTAAGAGTTACAGAGGTTGGTTAGTAGTGGCCATGTGGGTGTTGGGGCCTGAACCCATACCCTCAGCAATCAGCAGGGAACCTTAAGGGCTGAGCCATCTCTCCAGCACCTCAGTCTATATTTCTAAAATCTTCGATCTTGAGAAAAGATATTACACCTACAATCGAAAACAGATCCCCAGGCACCACTGCCTCCCTCTCAACTTCAACCTTCTAGTATCTCAGAAAAGTTATTCTGGAAGGCAGGAGACCTGCGTGTGGCCCTAGGCAAGTCCTTTCCCCTCCCTGGGCCATCTGGAAATAGAAGATATATCTCCATGGACAACACAAAGATCTAGGACTCTTGATGGGGTGACAGTGGGCCATGGGGATGTGACAGTGGGTGGACGGTGTATAACAGTGGGTGGGGGTGTGTGACAGTGGGCAGTGGGCGGTGACAGTGGGTGGTAGAGGTGTGACAGTGGGTGGTGACAGTGGACAGTGGGGGTGTGACAGTGGGTGGTGACAGTGGACAGTGGGGGTGTGACAGTGGGTGTGGGAAGGGGTCATAGCTGACACGATGTCCCATCATGTCTACCTTCCCTTCCAGTCTTTCCATACCTGCTGCTGAATGTGGATCTGTGCCAAGTGCTGCAGGCGGGCAGCGTGCTCAGGAACGGCTGTAAAACACAACGCACCCGCCTGATGATGTTTGTGCCCTCCCCCGGGACTGCTCAATAGTCTATTAGGTCTTCCGCAGGATTAGAGTATTGAGTGGAGAAGCTAAACAAACGCCAGGCTTCATCGACCGCTGTAGCTGGAGGGGGGGCTCCCTACCTACCCCAGCCTAACTCCAACACCCATGAGGTGGGGGTGGGGTGGGGGTGAGTGCCCAGAAGACAGAACCTTAAGGTCCTCAGTATTGCTTGCTATGAGCAGGGCCAAGTAAAGAGACTTCACTAATTACAGGCCCTGCCCCTTTGCTGTCAGCCCAGCAGGTCTAGCATCCTAGCCTAATGGATAAGGAGCTTAGGTGGGCTGGAAATGAATACAGGTCCCTACACTGGCCCCTTGGACTCCTACACTGACAGCCTTGCCCACCATGTTATGCCTGCAGCTTTAGGCTGTCAGATATACAAACGGGTAGCTGATCAGGGAAGGACCGGTAGCTGAGAGAAATAGCTCTAGAGACAGACAAGATGGATATCTGGATTCAATTAAAGCCACTGACTGCTTGTCAAGGCCCAGACCCAGGGACTCTTAACATTGCAGCAGGAAAGCGTCACACGCCTGGCAGGCATTCTGACAATAAAATGTGGGCTCTGCAGCACCCCGAGAGACGAGAAAGGGCGGGGAGGAAGCAATAGGGAAATCTGGGGTTGGGACTGCTGGAGCTTATGCTTGTCTTAGGCCAAACTGCCTGAGGCCCCGGATCTAGGCTCTTACTTGGGAATTATAACCATAGTCAGGTGATAGGTTCCCACAGGGTAGAACTATAAGGAGCAGATCCAGCATTAGTACAGGGAAGCCTTGGCCCCACAACCACCTCCCCAGCAGGAGAGAGGAATGCAACCCCACAGGGGTACCTTTGATAGAAGCGCTGTCCAGCATGGGCACCAAGGCATTCACTTGTTCCAGGAGTGCCACCTGAGAGAGGATGAACTGTTCCTCTGAAGCACAAAGACAAGATGGCAGCAGTGAAGCACCCATGCTGAGTGGCTTGCAACTATCGTTAATCCCAGCTCCAGAGGGACAGGGCTGCTCAGCTCTGGGCCCAGCTTTCTATTATTGTTTAACCGTGTGTACCTGCGTGTTTGAGGAACGCATGCACACATGAGTGCAGTGCCCACAGAGGAGAGGTCAGACGCAGGAGGTCAGAAAACTCTGCCCGCAGAAGGACGGACTGACTAGAATCTCTGCCTGGAATGCTGAAGTCCCAGCGATTTCTCCCAAAAGAGAAAGACAACGCTGAGCTTTCGGTGAGAGCCACCATCTTCATAATTTGCCACAATGGCAAACGCAGAGGGGAAGAGGAAAGGAACCTGCCGTATGTTCTCTATAGAAAGCAAGCAGAGGGGATGGAATGGCTCGCTGCAAACAGCATCCTGTTCTAGAGGCCCCCATTCGGTTTCCAGCACCCATGCTGAGTGGCTTGCAACTACTGTTAACCCCAGCTCCAGGGAGATATGATGACTGACCTCTCCTCTCTAGGCACTGCACTCATGTGTGCCTTTCCTCAAACACACAGATATGCATGGTTAAACAATAGTAAATCTTAAAAAAAAGACCCCACTGACAAGTGGGGTCCTTTGGCCATATATATGTGAGTCTGTAAGGGTGACATTGTAGACATCAGGAGAATAGGTACTGTTCAAAAAGGAATAGCCTGTGCTATGGCAAAACAGGGAGCGCCACAGTGCTTCTCCACATACTATTGGCGTGGTTGGTGTGAAGGGCAAAGTTCTTGCCAAGAGAGTCAATGTGTGACCGTATACATAGTGCTCTAAGAGCTAAGACAGCTTCCTGAAATGACTAAAGGGAAGGATCAGGAAAAAAAAGAAGCCAGAGAAAGGCCCCGTGTGAGGGGAAACACCAGGCTGTCCCACCCAGGGAAGCTCTTTGCCACTTGAGAATGGAAAGGAGGAACCTGAGCAGCTAACACCTGTTCCCTATGAATGTATTGTGACTTAACATAAAAAAAGAAAAGATACAGACTGTGAAAAACAAAGGATGACTCTCATGCCAGTATTCTCCCTTCTCCCAGATGTTTGGTACCTGCTCCTCTCAGGAAGATCCTCTGCCCAGTGAGCACTGAGGAGGATTCCAAAGGAATATCCCAGGGAGGGGCCTTTGATAGAAAACTGAAGCAGCATCCATATGCTGGGCACTACAGTGTGCAGCTAGTCCAGAGGTATACTATGCCCAGGGCTGACTACAAAACCCACCTTAGGCCTCAGTCCAGAGTCAGGCCAGAATAAGAAGGTATAGCAAAATAGCGGAGGGAAGCCATCACTGTGCCTGACTCCTCCACACCTGATATCCTCAATGCTTGTGCACACTTAGGTCTAGTGTTACCTGCTAAGATGAACTGCAGCTTCGAGGCCTCAGGTATGGCAATGCGATCAATGTACTCAGGATCCAGGTATTTGATCAGGTCTTCAACTACCAAAGTAGCAGGACAGGAAAAAAAACAAAAGAGTTAGAAATGGAACTTTATTTATTTATTTATTTGGTTTTGAGACAGGGTTTCTCTGTATAGCCCTGGCCATCCTGGAACTCACTCTGTAGACCAGGCTGGCCTTGAACTCAGAAATCCGCCTGCCTCTGCCTCCCGAGTGCTAGGATTAAAGGAGTGCGCCACCACTGCCCAGCTGGAACTTTATTTTATAAAGTGAGTTTAGAGGCTGGCTGAACAGGTAAAGGTAACTGCTCCCAAGTTGCATGACCTGAGTTTGATCTCTGGGACCTACATGATATAAAGGAGAACTGAGTCCCAAAGGCTGTCCTTAAACCATACGTACACAAACACATACATGCACACACACAAAATAAATAAATGTTAAATGACGTTTGGGGAGTATTAATCTTTGAATTATGAGCTGACCACACAGTGCGGGATCAGCCGCACCCACTGGTACCCAACTCTACTCCTCAGCTATCATCATCTGCTGGTTGACCTCATGTTTTGGGGCCTGAAACCCAAGTGCTGCCACCACTCTGCCCTGCCCCCCAGCATTCCCACTAACTTACTCTCACCAAGGTAGAAGGTCCCTTTCTATTCAATGCCATATGACAACCTAAGGTTTTGTCTAATTTGTAATTACTGAGAAAGTTACTAGCTTCGATAATTTAAAATGTTTAGGTAAACCAACACTGGGGCTCTGAGTGACTAATTTCCTTCTCAAACTTGCCTAGAAAAATATCATACCCTGTCCCCCAAGGGGATACCCTATCCCCCAAAGGGATACCCTATCCACCCAGGGAAGCTTTGAAGAAAAAATTTCAGCCCCCAACTCTGGACAATGGGCATAGGCTTGGGATTTAACTACAAGAAAGCACACCCAATTTACCACATCAGCAGTAGTATGCCTTCAATCCTTAAGGAGCTATTTTACCGACGTACTGACTGACGGGCGGGACAGGCTTCAAGGAGTACAGGCCAGGGAGGCAGTGCGATCAGTCACCTAACAGAAGTACTTACTCTTTTTGTAGAGAATCTTCACCCTCTCCCTCTTACTGGCAATGTTCCCTAAAGCCACCTGCACCTTGACCAGACCATCAGCCACCTGAAAGGAAGCAGAGATTAATTCCAAGGTATACCACTTGGCTTAAGACTTAGAAGAACTCAGATGTGGTGGTCCATGCCTTTAATCCCAGTATGCCAGAGGCAGATGCAGGCAGATCTCTGTGTGATTTTGAGGCCATCCTGGTTTACATGACAAGTTCCAGGACAGCCAGGACTACTTAATAAAGACTGTGTCGAACGAAAGAAAGAAAGGAAGAAAGAAAGAATGAAAAGAAAAGAGAAAGACTTGGAAGAAGGATCCTTATTTCTCTCTAGGCTTTCAAGCCTTTAAAGGTCTCCCTTCTCTTGTAAAAGGCACAGTCTTCAACCTTAGGTACCCTTTAATGTGAAAAGGACTGAATCATCTTCTCCTTTGCAGGATGGGGGTGTATTTGTCTGGTTGGGGAGGTAATGAACTGACTTGGGGTTTAATGGGAGCACCCTTACATACTATATATCTCCTGGTTCCAAACTCCTATATTTGGGCATGGACTATGCAAATATCCTCACCCAGATCTTTCTTAGCTCAAGGCTGGGGAACAGACTGGCTGGCCTACGTCTAACCCCATTCCCTTGACATCAAGTCTAGTATAGGAGATGGAACACTCTCTAGGATCCCAAAGACAGTACAATCCCAATCGTAGAGAATACAGGAGAAAATCAGCTTAGAGGCAGAGGCAGAATACAGATAAGAGTTAAGGGTCTGAGCTTGAGATGTCTGTGGGCTATCCCAGTGGAGGGGACCAGTGGACAAAGATCAATCGGGTTCTCAGATAGAAAGTCTGGAACAGAGAAACACACTGGAGACATAGGACACGGAATGAGTAACTAATATTACGGCAGCGAACGAGCCTGCCTAGGACTTAGTACAATATTCTAACAGTCAAGAGTCAGCTGGAGGGGGAGGCTGAGGAATGAGTTGACTCAAGGCTTTTGTAAAAGGTGAATTCTAATATTTAAGGGACTAACACGAGGGAAGGCACACAGATAGATGCCAAAGGGTAGAGGGTTTCAAAAAGTTGGTTCTCAAATGTGCTGGTGACAATTTTACAAAAAGTACACAGACACATCATTACCTTTGATGTCCCTAGTTCCAGAACATTCCTAACACTACCGGAAGCGCTCCAGTAAATGTCTTCCACATCATAAAAAGGGATTTTAGGGCACCTAAGTTTCTGTCAAAATTCAGACGCGATGTTCGCCCGCATCTGAACACCTAGGGCTCAATTACTAAACTTCCTTATCTGGGCCTGCTCAGACCTCACCGCTCACCCCTTGGAGCCTTTATCTACCTGTGCTCTGCCTCCTCTAGGACTTCTGTCCCCGCTCAATTCATTTAGCAATTAATTTTGCAGGGCTCCAGAACGACACTCCACTGTGGGCTTCAGCCGTTACTGAAACTCCCATTAGTCAGTTTTTAAATGCGTCTGGTCTCCTTAGTTCGCCTGTGAGCGCAAGGGTGGAGTTTTTGTGAAAGTTGTTACCGAACCCATCTCAAAAAGGCTTAAGCATCCACCCCCCATTCCAATCTCCTCGGGAACGGACCTCCGATTCGTACCAGGAGGCCCTAGATCTTTGTCATTTTAAAGACGGGACATAAGTGGTAGCATCAGACTCTACGGCAGGGCCAGTGGACCGCTCCTGCCCTGCCTTGCCCCAGAAACCGGACCTCTCACCTTCCTGGAGCCTCGAGTCCCGCCCGGCCCGTACACCCAGCGCTCCAGCTCCTCCACTCGGGACTGTAGCCGCTGCACATCCGTCAGAGCCGCCATCGTTTCTGCGGCAGCCTGAAACAGTCTGAGGGTGGGACGTCCGCCCAAATAAAAAGACTGGCCAATCCGAGAGCACCGTCGCGCCTTGTAGGAAGTGACGTCACTGTTTAGGCTTTGGATGTCGGAAGTAACCGATGTCAAAGCAATCTGGTTACCTGGGTAACGTCCGGGGTCCTAGCCCTATCCTGGTTTCCAGGACCTGGTTGTCAAGACTTTTAGTGTTCTAAATCCAGGATACAAAGAGGTTTGTTTTGTTTTGTTTTTCCTCTCACCCATTCCCTTAAGGAGAGCGTATAAACAGACCCATAATTCCAAGATAGGATCATACCCATAGATCGATCAGAAGGCAGCTTCCTGAGAGAGACACCATAAATTTTTGGAATCTTTTAAAGTTCAAATGAATTGCACCTAAGTCTCTTATCGTCAGGTCTTACACCCAAACAGTCTGATTTGAGACTGTGCTCTGTGTAGTGGTACTAGGAGAGAAAGGAGAGACAGGAGGATGACCGTAAGTTTGAGGCCAGCCTCTCCTACACAGTGAATTCAAGACCAATAAGGGAACAATATAGAGAAAGGTTGCTTCCCTCCCCCCAAAAAAGTGCTCTTCTATTCTCACGGAGCTTTGCCCTTCTACCTTCCACTTGGACGGCTCAATGTAGTCTGTGTATCCCTCACCGCCCAGACCCAAGCAAGAAGAGGAGGCACAGGAGACAGAGGAAGTACAACTTTATTTTCCAGATGCAACCCAAGGGACATCTTCACATTCAAACCAATCCTTCACCTGCTTCCTGAAAAGGAGCAGAATTGACTCAAAGAGGTGGGGTACCAAAGGTGACATTGACATAGGGATCACATGAGGGGATGATAGGGGTTATTGGGGGGAAAGCTCTTTGGTAGATGCTGCTGGAATTAGCTAGGGAGGCAGTGTCCTCCTTTTACAGTGAGGTAGATGTAACGTAATAATAAATTCCTTTGGTCTGGAGGTGGCATGCTGACATCTCCCAGGACTGGATCCCAGAGTGGGCATCACATCCTGAAAGAATCTAGGTAGGAGGGTGCCTTCTCCCCCTAAGCAATGATATTGGGACTCTTAGTTCTCAGTAGCTGCTTTTAGGGCAAGGTGCTGGAAGGGGGCCCTGTAGAGGGTGGAGGCGGAGGATTGGTTGGACCCAAGGAAGCTGACACAGGCTGGCGTCGAGCAAAGAGGATACCTGATAAAGTGTAAAATGCAAAAATAAACGAGATTGTGGGACCCCCACAAACCACTGACAGCAAGTCCCTCTGGTCAGACAGAAGCTCCTATGCCAATGTGGATAGCTTGAACTGGGTGAACAATAAATACTGACACTCACAGATCTATGACAAAGCAGACATCCCATGGCAACCGTGCTGTATAGACCATGCTGGGACCCCATGCTGTGTAGACATTCTCTTGAACCTGTTTCAGTGTAACGATACTCTAAACCCCCATGCAAGTTCAGATACCCCTGAACCTCATGCTGGTAGAGAAATTCTAAAATCCCCATGCCAGTGTCAACCCCAACTTCATGCCAATATAGACAGCCTATAATTCCCATACCAGTGTAGACCACCCCATTGATCTCTAGCGCCATGTTGATACTGCTGATGCCACTGCCTGCCAGATTGAGAGGCCCATCCAACCGCTCTTCTGTCCAGAAGAAGGCAGAGAGGTCACATTTGGGGGACTCGGATTTCACACTTAGACTCCTTCCTTATTCCTGCACTTGAACCCCATACCATAATTACGTGTCTGTCTATGAAGGGATCTGTCTGTACCTCCTCCAACATCCATGAGGTGAAGAGTCTACCTTCCCTCAGCACACTAGCCCAAAGCCCTTCTCTAACAAGCCCTTCCTCACCCCTTAGGGGAGCCTTGCCACGGGGAAGGAAACTGGGGGGTGCCCCCAATCGAGGTGGGTCCATGGGGCCCATCAGCACAGCCCTTTTCTCTGGAGGCTCTTCTGGTGCCAGCTTCTCCCGTGCAGCCTCCAAGGCCAAGCCCATAGGAAGTGACAGACGAGCGGGTGGGATTCCACTCTCCTCTGGGGAAAAACAAAAACAAAAACAAAAACAAAATAAAAAAAACCAGGCCACTCTGGTCCAACCAACCCGTGTTTACATTTGATTCTTCCCTAGACCTGAGACCAATAGAAGTTGTACAGGCTGATTAGCCAGGTTCAGTCTCTCCTCCCATCCAAAGACTCTGACCTAGAGACTGAAGATGTGGGGGGAAGGGCTGGACTGGCCAGAGAATGTGTAAGCTTTCTTTGCTCTTTGTTGTTAAATAAGTCACAGAAGTTGCAAACTACATCCAAATGGGATCCCTATGTGGATAGCTGAGGAATACAGCTGCAGTGGAGGCAGGACCTTCTCCTGGGCTTGAGACTCTACAGGCTTTCTTGACCTCAAGGCTCAGGATCACTAACTCAGGGATTCCAAAACCCCTGAGCCCCATCAGATCTTGCTGCTCCCATATCACAATGCCTCCCACACTTGAGTCCCTACATTTTGATATTCCCTGTGCACAGATCTCATAGACGCCATACCCCAGACTCTCAACTCTCACCTTTCTTTACTGGACTCGGGCTCAGTTGAGCGCAAGCGTGCGCTGGTAAGCCAGAAGCAGAACCCTGGGTGGGACCCGCGCAATTCGGGGTCGCAGTCGGGGCGGAGCCATGACTCGAGGCGGGACCAGGAGCGCCCCGAGGTGTGGGCCCTGCTAAATTGAAGAGCGGGACCGTGGTGTAAGCCTGGCGACGGCCCTCACGTCGGTTGCTGTCTATGGCAGCCTGGAGCTCCCCTGGGGAACTGAGTGCCCGCGTCTCGCACTCGTATGGATATAAATACTTCATGTACCTAGGGGTGGACGGATGGACGGTGGGAGGCTGGACCCAGCGGTCGTCCCACCCCCAGCCCTCCCTTCACTCCCGCGCCCCACCCAGCCCCACTAGTCCTCTGCTGTCCTCACTGGGTTCGTAGTGTGAAGGCGGCAGAGGTGATGGTGGTAGGCAAACTGAGGCCGCGTGTGACTTCTCGCCACACTTTTCGATTGATGACTTCCACCAGGCCTCCCTTGGCTGTCACCAAGCGAAACAAGGCATACAGATCCAGCACCTGTTTGGCCATGATGGGTACCCGGTTCACTGGCGTCCCTGGTGTGAAGTGGGTAGAGAGTCAGGGCAGTAAGATTAGGCCTCTGAGGACATCTTAGGTATGTCTTTGGGTAAGGACAGGTCTCATGAAAGGACTGCGGAGGAAGGGTAGGATTACAGGCTGAGAAACCCCCCCACCCCCACCCCCCACCCCCAGCAGAAAGGAGAATAAGACAAGAAATCAGCTTGGTTTTCCTATAAAGGACCAGAAGGTAAATATTTAGACTTTGTGGGCCAAAGGGTACTTATTACAAATACCCAGCTCTGCGACTGTATCCAAGAACAGTCTTAGATGATATCTAAGAGGGTGGGCATGACTATTTTCCAATGAAACTTATTCACAGGCGCTGAGATTAGAATCTCACAGCCTGGAAATGTTGTGCCTGTTTTAACTAATCTACAGACAGCCAGATTCGCCTGGAAGCTTTAGTTTGCTGGGTTGACTGTAGGAAGGACTTCCGTATGTGCGGCAACCCCCAAAGGCTGCAGGAAGTCAGAGGACAGCAGGTGCAGAAGAATCAGATCCTGCCTGGGCCAGCCAGCTCCTCAACCTAGCCACCCCCGCCAGCCAGTCCTGACAAAGGGGCCTGTCGGAGCTGAGCGATGGGCCCCAGTTAATTCCTTACCGATCCCAGCCCCTTCCACCAGCGCCTTTGGACCCGAACAATTAGCTGCGGCCTGATTAATGGGGGGAAATTATCGGCCCCGCGAGACCTCCTCCCCCCTGCAGCTGAGCAGAGGGAGGCAGAGGGTGTGGGCTGTGCTGTCAGACCAGGCCACCCCATTATCAAGAGAGAGAGAAGGTCCCCAGGAAGGTGCAGAGAAGGAACACTGGGGTTACCATGACTAGAGATCTCCTTGGGGAGCAAGAAAGCCTGGGGTCCTCACCCAAGGCTCTTGGGAAGGAAGGGACCAGAAAACATTGGGGAGCATCGTGTTGGGGACTGGGGAGACCTGGGCCAGAAGCTGTACTGGGAGGGGGCAGTGCAGCCAGTTAATTAGCAGCTTATCAGGCTGCGCTCTGAGTGAGTTAATTAGCTTTGTAGAGAGAGATAATGAGTCAGTGTTCAGACCCATGAATCTGGGGAGAAGCGGAAGTGATGGACTGCTGCTCACCCTTGTCCCCCCTGGACCCCCTCTGTATGCTTTCAACTCTGAGATTTTCTGGAGCAAAATCCCTTCTCCACTCCCCAATCCACATGGCCTCAGCCCATCCTTTAGGAAAGCCTTCCTTCAGTCTAACTCTATTTCCTCCTGCTTCAGGACAGGTAGGGAGTGCCCTGGGCTAAAGCAAAAGGAAATGGAGGGGAGACAAGGCTGGAAGAAGGGTGTACTGTATACAACAACCAAGGCATTCCTGGGACCCTCCTATCTCAAACCAGTCCTGACCAGTTCTCCCTCCCATCTTCCTAATTGATCTTACACTCATTAACCTGCCTGTGGGTCCACCACTAATTAATCCCTGGTGGAGCAGGGGGGCAGGGTCAGAGGTTAAAGATGCTATTGAGGGTCCAAAGGACAGGTGCCACCAACCTCAGGCCTCTGCAGGGAGGGCCTCACCTGGGGACTGTATCCTGAGATCTTCCTTCCTCAAAACCTAGTCAGTAGGAGAAATGTCTAGGTATTTCCCCACATCACTTTGCTTACCCCTCTTCTGCATGAAGCTAAACAGGTCATCCAGAAATTCCTTCCTCTTGGGGTCCGAGTCGAGTTCATACAACTGGAGAAGGAACAAGGTTATTCTCCAGCTCCACTGCCCCCTTATCCCTGGTGCCCCAGTCTGGGTGGTACTCTGGGCAGAGTGTTTGGTGAAAGGTGAAAGGAATCTGAATGTAAATTCTCTGGCACCGACCGGGCACACTTCAGGGGCAGGCAGGGTGCCTTTATCTACCACATGACCTATCCTAGCTAGTGATGCCTGTAGGCAGCTCAAACCTTGCATGTGGCAGATATAGGGAGAAAAGAAGCAGGAAGGTACTTCTATTGGCTCAGCCTGCTCTTCAGGACAGAGTCTCGACTATCCTGAGAATGGACATTCAGAGCCGCAGAAGGGAAGGCAGGCTGGGACTGTGCTCCACTCTGAGTAGACTGATAAGTACTTATTCATTCTCCTTAATCTGTAGAAGGGTTTCATGCAATTCATATCCTTGTAGGCCAGGACATGAACTAGGGTAAGTTCGGGCAGGCAGGACGCTGGGGAACTCCTTATAGAAGCCATCTTGTCTGATCTCCTTCCAGAGGTCATTACAGTGCCTACCGTAGAAGCTATCACACATGCACTGGCCACACAACACAGAACCTAAGATGTTAGAACACTCAGAATCTGTCCACCCCCACCTCCCAAATTGCCTCCCAAGTCTAAAACGAACAGTCCCAGAGTAATGGAGTCATTGACCCAGAGTAACAGATTCTCAGCCTCAGCTTGCTATGAGTCACACATATAAGTAACACTCCATGGCTCAATAAGAACCTTGTAAAATCCTCCCATGAGCATCAAACCCCTAGAGATTCAGCTTTGGAGCCACACACACATGACCCAGAGTTCTAAGCCTCACGAGGGTACCTACAATGATATCCACACTCTCTGAATCTTAAGCCCAGAGCAGAGCCCTGGAGAAACAGTTACTAGAGCTGAATCTCCAGAGTGACAAGGCCCTAAGTGACATCCATGGTCTTACACCAGTGCTAAACAACACTAGCTACATGTTAGCCCTTCTAGAAAATACCCTAAACCAACACCCTATGAGTCACACCACTAGAATGCCACAGCTGGAAATCACAGCCCCAAGTAACACCATAGTGATAGCCTGGTCTACTTGTCCTTAGTCAGGAAGGTTTGGATTAAGGTCATGTACATAAACACTGCAGCTGAAGTAGCCAGCACAAGCGGGGAACTGACACTCATGAAATTTAGGCCAGGTAAAAACACTGGATGGCAGAGCAGTGTGGCAGGAAAGAGGATGCGCGTATCAGCCTGCAAAAGGAGCAGCAACCTCTATTCCCCTTCCAAAGGTAGTAGCCAGCCCGAGACACTCCCTTTGGTACATGTGACTTGATATGTTAGAGGGTAGATGGGGGTAGTGTTGCTATGGGTTCCTTGGATTCCGGATCCCCTTCTCTCAAAAACCCTTACACCCTTTCTATCTCCCTTTCAAACTCACCGATGGCCTCTGATGGTGACCTATGTTACCTCTTAATGAATTCCTGTATACTTCCTACATATCTGGGTGTCTCTGCTGACTCACCACTATCCATCTTCTAGTCTTCCTATCTCTCTCTAGGTCTCTGTTTTTACATCTTGCAGAGGGTGGTAGGGATGTGGAGACTATTTTTGCCAGACGGAGAAAGGAGGGACACCCTGGCAGCAGCAGGGAAAGCATTCCTACCTGCTTGAACTGTTCCTCATAGGTCCACTCATGTGGTTGGATTCCGGGGGATTGGCTGGAAGGTGAGTTGGGACATCGAGCTCCTGGATGGCTCTGCTCAGCTGTCTCCTCTTCTGCTAAGGGTGTCTCTCCCTCCTCATCTTCAGCATCCTCCTCTTCTTCAGCCCCAACCGTCCCTAAGGCCCCCTCAGGAGCCTGTAGGGTCCGGGCGCCAAGCAGAGGAGGCTGTGGAAGCGGTAGGCGCGGAGGGGCCAAGGGCCCCACCCCTTGGGCCAGCCGTGCTGCCTGCTGCCTCTGCAGAGCCTCCATTACGGCTTCCAGGCGCAGTCCCCCTGATGGGGGGGCTCCTGGTACCAGGCGGGGGCCCGAGGAAAGGGCCGTCTGTGGGGGAGGGAATTATGGGTGCAGGGCCTTGCTGAACCCACACCCTACAACACAAGGGGAGATGCTCATGAACATACATGCTCAGGGACATACATGTAGTTATAAGGAAAAGGTTAGTAGATCAAATAAACAGAGACAGAGGGATAGAGGGAGCAAAAGAGACAGAGACTATACACAGGGAGTCAGAAATGGCCACTGAGGATAGGGAGAGGCCAAGCAAATTGGAAAGAGTAACAGAAACCAAGAAAGAGTGGTGCAGGGAGAAGTGACATGCACACACGTACACACAGAGACAACGGCAGGGAGATATAGAGACAGAGATTGGAAGAGAATTAGGAGCGGGGGTGGGGGAGAACACATAGAAACTGAGGAGGACCAGGATGGAGAGAGAGGGAGGAAGAGAGGGAGGGAGGGAAGGAGGGAGACAGAGACAGACACAGAGACAGACAGAGAGAGAGACAGAGAGAGAGACAGAGAGAGAGAGCAAGCGAGCGTAGGAGATCAAATACCTACGAGAAAGGGACAGACACCTGAAAAAAGACAGCAAGATGGGTTGAGAGAGACGCGGGAAGACCGACGCAGCAGCAGAGAGAAAAGACTAGAAAGAGACAGAAAACAGAGGGCACTAGTGTAAAACCAGGGTAAAAACATAAAAGACAAGAATCGGGAACCCAAGAGGTACAGGAAAGAGGGCAGCAGTGTCTGGGTCTGGGACAGGGACAGGACAAGACGGGCATGAGGCGGCTCGTCACTGAGCCCGGATCCCGGAGTCTGAGAGCCCTACAGCTACACTCACCTGCCTGGCACCGCCCGAAGCCCCCGGTCTCTCCACCGCGGTACGTATGCTCTGCCGCCTTTCGGGGCGGCTCCTGTCTCAGCTGGGTTCCCTGAGCAGGGTCCCCGCTGTGCGCTCTTGCCGCCTTGCGCTCTTCTGACCGCGGTGCGCTCACTGGCGGTCGCTTGGCTGCCTGCGGTCCCGGGGGCGGGACCCGAGCCCTGCTGGGCGGGCGCGGGCGGGAGGGCGCAGCGGAAGGGGCTGGGGTGGGCTCAGCTCCTCTTAACCCCCAACAGGTGTCTGCCATCTTCTTTACAGCCAGATTCGAGGGAGGGGACGCCGGAGAGCTGTAGGGAAATCACGCGTGGGAGAAAGAGGAGACCACACAGCTAGTAAACTCCGGCCCGTGGCACTGCCCAGCCTTATAAGTCGTGTACCCCAAACCCACACTCGGAGTCTGCCGTTCACACATTAACACACCTTGTCACAAGTTTGGTCCCAATTATACATATTCCATTTAAAGGTCACTCGAGGGGTCAAGGGCCTGAACAAGCCGTGGTCACACTGGAATCGCTCTGCAGGATGCTGGGATGATTGTGGAACACCTGGCCAGACAGAGCTTTCTTTGCCTTCCCTCATGCCCTGCCCACGTGCTATCTTCAACTGCAAATATGTGTCAGTTTGTGCACAGGTATGCACACAGACAGTGGCCCCATATCTATGCACTTATGTTCCCAGAGGTCTCTGAGTGTCCTGCACACATCAGAATATACACACTGTATGAGAAATACAGGCATACCCACCTCTCTTTTTAAAACCCTTATTTGACGTTTGTTCTCTTAAGGATTTCCAAGTATGTGTGAAAGAATGAAGAGGATAGAGACTCCTGGCTTCTCACGCCCTCTTTTGTTTCACTGATCAGCAATTTGCCATGTGCACGTACATTCTCCATCCATGTGCCCTGACTTCCAAATCTGTATGTCTAAACTCCTTGAGCCAACTGGGCCTATCCTATACCACCAACCCCCTGATGCTGTTTCTGGTTTGTTGTTTGTTTTTGGGGGGGGGATTGGGGGTCCTGACTGGCAGGCGGAAGTTGCTCCTCTGAGCAGCCTGATCCTATTCCTCTCAGGTACCCCCATACATTCCAAGCCTCTTGTTGTGGTCAAGGAGACCTACTTGCTAAAGGCATGAGGACCGCCATAAGCTAGGTGAGCAGCAGGTGTCTGTAAGGGTGACATGTGCATGGTTACATCAAACCCCTCACACCCAGTGGGTCACATATGCCTCAGGGCAAACATGTCCCTACATGGCAGGAGTCTAGGCATGACCTTTGTCTCCTCCCTCATCCTCCTCTGGTTCATTAGCTCCTCCTAGTCTCAGCTTGCCCTGGCCTAGACCACGTGTTCTGGTGCCACCCCTTTTTCCTCCACCCCACTCTGAAATCCAGCTGCTGCTGCTGCTGCTGGACGGAGCACCTGTTCTCTGTGGCTATCCCTGGCTGGGCTGGGCCTCACCCATTCATTCCATTTTCTACCCCAACCTTTCCTCTTCTGTATCAGATCTTGTAGACGTCCACAACCCCTTCCAACTCCTTAGTGACCCATTTGTCTTCAGTACTGAGATGCCCCCACCCCATACTCACCGGTGTCTGAAGATACACACTCTCTTCCTGCAGAGCTCCCTCTCCCCCATGCTAGGATCTCAGAGTGGTGCATTCATGGGGCAGGCCGTCATGTCCTGGGGTCTTGTGGATGCCTGGAGGGTAAAGGGGAGAGATGTGTGTCCAGAACTCTGGGGTCCAGCTTGCTCCTGTCTCTCCTAGCTGCCACTGGTTGTTTAAAGGTACCTGGAAAGAGCCGTGCAAAATTCCTCCTGGGAAGTAGATGTACTGACTTGGGAGACTGTAGTTCTGAGAGGTTCAAAATGACTTTTTGTGGGTCTTGATGGGGGGGGGGCATGGAGATGGGCATCCTCCCTCACCTCCAAATACTGGGAATCAAGCAAAATTGAACCCACCTTTGGGATCTGGACCAGAAGAAGTACAGCTAGGAAGCAGTGAAGGAGGGGCTAAAGATGGCTGGGACCTGGTTTTAAAGGAAGGCTGCCCCTTACCCCTCCACATTCAGGCTTCCTATACCTCAGACATGAGGCAAAATGACCTAGACCTTCAGAAACCGACACACATTTATTGAGTGCGTTTTGCACTGTAGGGCAGAGACCAAATACAACGGTGTAACTGTACATGGTGTTATTCTAGTGGAGGAAATACGTTCTGTGTCAGATGGAGGTATTTGTCGTGAAAAAAAAAAGAAAAAAGTAATTGGAGCTGGCCTGGTGGCACAGACGTGCAATTCCAGCTACTTGAGAGTCTGAGGCAGGAGGAACATCAATCTAAAGGCCTGTCTGGGCAACAGAGAGTTCAAGGCCAGCCTGAGCAACCTGGAGAGATCTGTTTGGAGATAAAAGGTAAAAAGAAGCCTGGAGGTGTAGCTCGCTGGTACTTTGCTAACATAACAAGGTTCTAGGTTAAATCCCAAGTGTCAGGAGGGAAAACACTAGTGCTTGCATCTGGAGACTAGGAAGGGAAGGTGGCACCTATGTGTCATGCAGGAAATTGTCATTCTCTCCAGTTTAGAATGAAACAAGAAGTGATTATTTTCTCATATTTCTGTGGACAGGGATTCAAGAATGGTTTAGCTGGCAGGGAGTTGTAACTCGTTGCTTATGAAGTCATTTTATTATTTTATTTTATGGATATGGGTGTTTTGCTGCGTGCCTGTCTATGCACCACATACATACCTGATATCTAAGAAGCCAGAGAGGACATCAGATCCTCTGGAACTGGAGTTACAGACAGTTGTGAGCTTCCATGTGGGTGCTGGGAATGGAACTTGAGTCCTCTGGAGAGTAACCAGGGCTCTTAACTTTCCAGCCATCTCTCTGGCTGCCTTGTGAAGTTCTTTGTGTGTTTTTTTGAGACAGGGTTTCTCTGTATAGCCCTGGCTGTTCTGGAACTCACTCTGTAGACCAGGCTGGCCTTGAACTCAGAAATCCGCCTGCCTCTGCCTCCCGAGTGGTGGGATTAAAGGTGTGTGCCACCACTGCCTGGCTATGAAGTTATTATTTTCTTGGTTACTGTGACAAATACCTGATGAAAGCTACTCAAGGGAAGGGTTTGTTTGGCTTTCCCTGAAAAGGTCCAGTCCATCCAGCAGGGAAGTTATGGGGGGCAGAGTGTGAGGCAGCTGCTCATGCTGTGTCCTCAGCGAAGAAGCAGAGATGAGGAATCAGAGATGACTCAGCTGTTAAGAGCACTGGTCATTCTTACAGAGGATCTGTGTTGGATTCCCAGCACCCACATAGTAGCTAGGGGAACTAAGAATCACTGTGGAAACATACCTTTGAGTGTACTAATGAAGCTGTCCAGAAAGGTTTAACAGAACATCAGAACATACAAGATCAACCATGAAGCTGGGAGCCATTCCATGACCTGGGGCTATAGACTGAATGAAAAAGGAGAAATAACCTGAATAAGCATTTGTATCTGCTGCTGTTTCTTTTTAAAATTTGAATTTATTTTTACTTTATGTGCTTATTTATGTATGCTGTGGTGGTTTGAATATGCTTGACCCAAGGGGAGTGGCACTATTAGGAGGTGTGGCCTTATTGGAAGAGGTGTGGCCTTGGTGGAGGAAGTGTGTCACTGTGGAGGTGAGGCTTTGAGGTCTCATGTATATGTTCAAGTCTGGCCAGTGTGATCCAGAGTCTCCTCGAGGATGACTGTGGAAGACAACCCCCTTCTGTTGCTTTCAGATCAAGATGCAGAGCTCCTGGCTCCTCCCGGGCCAAGTCTGCCTGCACACTGCCATGATGATAATGAACTAAACCTCTGAAACTGTAAGCCAGCCCCCGCCAAATGTTTTCCTTTGTAAGAGTTGCCTTGGTCGTGGTCTCTCTCTTTTTTGTTTGTTGGTTTGTTTTTAGAGACAGGGTTTCTCTGTATAGCCCTGGCTGTCCTGGAACTCACTCTGTAGACCAGGTTGGCCTCGAACTCAGAAATCTGCCTGCCTCTGCCTCCCAAGTGCTGAGTCATGGTGTCTCTTCACAGCCATAAAGCCCAAACTGCACACACTGCATTCATGCCTGGTACCCTCAGAGTCCGGAAGAGGGCATCAGATCCCTTTGGAGCTGTCCTAAACTATCTGGTGTGGGTGCTGAGGACAGCACATATCCTCTTCAAGAACAGAAAGCCCTATTAATCATGAAGCCAGCTCTCCAGCCCTTGGGCTTTAGCTCTTGAAGGAGGAGTGTCAAAAATTATTCTCAGACGGTGAGAAGCTGGCGAGATAAAGTAGAGACCTTTCTGCAGAAGCATGAAGACCCGAGTTCAGTCCCCAGAACCCAAACTAAAAAAAACAAAATAAAACCAGGAGTGTTGGCACATGCCTGTAATCCCAGCCTGGTGGGCAGGGGTGGGGGTTGGGGCAGACAGGAGACTGGAGGATTCCTGGGACTTTTAGACCAACAAGTCTGGCTGAATTGGTGAGCTCCAGGTTCTGTGAAAGGCCTTGCCTCAAAAAGTAGAGAGTGACTGAAAAAGCCACCCAAATACACACACGTGCGCACGTGCACACACTCACACGCACACATAACACACGCACACACGCGCGTGAGCACACACACAATCACAGGCACACACACGCACGCACGCATGCACACACGCACTGAAGTACTTGGAACTCACCACAAGAAGGATGTTACAAGTTGCCATGTGCTGAAGGAAACACTCTAGGAGAACTTGAGGGAAGGAAAGTTATGTGACCATCTAAGTAAGAGCTTTGACATTAGAGCAGCCAATGCAGATATCCTGAGGTGGAAGGGTGTTTGATGTATAAGAGAGCCAGTGTGTGAATTGCTGTCAATATGGCAGGTGAGGGCAGGTGAAATACAGGACTAGAGCCTGTGGTTGGGCAATGAAAAAGGAAGGTGAAAGGGGCTGGAGAGATGGCTCAGTGGTTAAGAGCACTGACTGCTCTACCAGAGGTCCTGAGTTCAATTCCCAGCAACCACATGGTGGCTCACAACCATCTGCAATGGGATCTGATGCCCTCTCCTGGTGTGTCTGAAGACTGTGACAGTGTGCTCACATATACATAAAAGAAAGGAAAAAAAGGAAAAAATAATCCTTGAAGCCCAAATTTGTATTAGGAGATATTATCTGTATCAAAACAAAGTTGAGGGCCATGGGACTAGATCAATGGTAGAACACACTTGTTTAGAGTGTACAAGACTTCAGATTTGAGCCCCGGTACTAACAATGAAAGTTAAAAACTATGGAATGACCACTGGCTTTAACCACAGAGATTGAAGCAGAGAGGACAGTCCTGTATAAGACAGGTGATGGGACATTTGGGCATCCCTGATATACATGCATTCCTAGACTAGAGGTAGATCTGGGTACCATGTAGGAGTTATCTATAAAGATCAAGAGGCTTCAGCTAGGGCTTGTCACAGCCAACACGATAGTAATAAGGGCTCAGGGAAGTTATCAAGATGACCAGTTTGCCTGGGTTTCAAATTGTTGATGTTTTTTGTTGTTTGAGACAGTCTCATCCTATAGTCCAGGCTGGTCTACACTTACTATGTACACCTGGCTGGCATGGAACTTGAACAGATCCTTCTTCTGCCTCTGCCTCACAAATGCTGAGATTATAGGCATGACACACTGCGCCTGGCTAGACCTTTGATGTCATTGCCAAATGAAGTTATGCGTGTAGCCTTTTGTATTTATTAGAATGTTTAACTATATAACATAGTTTCTCCCAATATTAGCTTAACAACTCCAAGAAATAGGAGCAGTTGGACCTTATTCAATCTAAGTAGGACCAGGATGAAGGTGCTGTGAGCTTGGTGACTAGGGGGCCACCAGCAAGGTCCTTAGGAATGAGTGTACTTTTAGCTCTATCTGCCTTGTGCATCATGCCTGGTCCTGCCCCAGGCAGGAGCTCCCCAGTAAGTGCTGGGTCAAAGGCAACCCAGTTAGTGGTGTATTTCAAACTCTGTGAGCCCTAAGAAAAGCTAGCTGAGGTGTTTCAGCTCAAATGTGGGAACACAGTGCCACCCCATGGCCGTGTGCAGTTAAATTCTCAGAATCCCTAGGACAGAACTAGCAAAGTATACACACAGGTCTCAATTTCTCATATTCAAAAACTTATCTCTAAAAGTGCAATCCAGTCAGTCGGAGACTCAGGTGCCTTCTGGAGCTATGGTTAATACAGCGCTTGCCCAGACTGCACAAAGCTCTGGCCTTAATTCTCAGCCCTAGGAAGTGGAGGCAGGAGGATCAGAAGTTCAAGGTGAATTTCAGCATCACATAGTAAATTCTAGGTCAGCCTTATATGGGAAAGTAAGGAAATCTGGGTGCAGTGGTGCTCACCTCTAGTCCCAACAGTCCGAAGGCAATGGCAGGCAGATCTGAGTCTAGCCAAGGTTTTATATATACCACCACCCCTAAAAGGCTGACTCCAAAGTAATTTTTTTTGTTTTGTTTTTCGATTTTCGAGACAGGGTTTCTCTGTGTAGCCCTGGCTGTCCTGGAACTCACTCTGTAGACCAGGCTGGCCTTGAACTCAGAAATTCGCCTGCCTCTGCCTCCTGAGTGCTGGGATTAAAGGTGTGCACCACCACTGCCCAGCTTCCAAAGTAATTCTTAAAACACACTCCCTTCTATCTAAAACTAGACTTACAAACTGGATTGTTCAGGAGGCGTTGCAGTGCCCCAGGAAGCAGCAGCCTTCCCTGCTGTTTAGACACAAAAGGAAATGGATTGTTTACTATGTCTTTATTAACAGAGAGAGACAGGAAGACAGAGATTGCAACAGAAATGTCTGGAAACTGATAGGGTGTGCACACACACACTAAAGGCTTCTTTTGGAATGGGGTGGCTCCTTGGACCCAGACTTACTTCTGCAGGTCCTCTCCTTTGGAACTGGCCCGGCGCATAAGCCAGCTTTCCCCATTATAACCCCAACAAGGGTCTCCATGTGGGGGACCTTCCTTCCCTTAGCATCTACATGCCTCTGCTTTCCCAGCTGAACTGGTTGCCGGGGACATGGAGGACAAGCCACAGGGGAACTTGCATAGCAGGGGAATGGAATGGAGATAAGGCATATGGTGCGGAAAGAGATGAAGGGCATCATAGCTGCAGGTGAAGGGGGCCTCCGAAGGGCAGCTCCTCTTTTCCTTCACCAGAGATTACTACTGGAATGAGGCATCAGAGTGAGGCAGGGTGCGTATTATCCACCTCAATCCTTAATCCCAGAGCCCTGAATGCCAGCAGGAAGCTCTGGGACAGCCTGAGTCAGTGAGTCAAGCTCGTGATGTATGACTGGCTCCCCTGGAATATATGTAGAGGACCCTCTCTGGACGGATGTGAGTGCATGATCTTACAGTACATACAAGTCTTAGCATCTCTGTGTCTCATTTGCTTCCCAAGAGCTATGTCTGGATATATAAGAATGTATGTCCTTCCTCATACAATAAGAACTTAATATCTGCATGGTATTCGCTGCTTTCAGTGAACATGAGTTCCAGCGAGTAGAGAGGATGGATATGGTCCTGCCTGCTCCTATCCATCCACAGGTCTTCCTTCAGGCCTGGCTGGTCAGGAGTCCTGGCCAAAGAGGTAGGTGGTGAGCTCAAGCCGGAGGCCCCGGGCATAGGCCCGAAGGGTATAGAAGAGGGTGAGGAAGTCCTGGGTGCTGAAGACAGTGTCGGCCAGTGCAAATGCCAGGGTAGACGGAATAACACCCCGGCCGTACTCCACCATCCACGTGTTTGGGCCCCACTCCACAGCCGTTGCCTCTCCAGGCCCATGCACAACTGTCTCTCCTGGGGGACAGACAGGATAAGAAGCCTCATGAGGAGCCCAGCTCTGCCCTGGCCTTTCATACTATATTTGCTTAGCCAATGGGCTATCTATGTAGAAGAGGGGAATGAAAAGACAGTTTCAAGAACAGAAAAAGTTCTACCCCACTGGCCTAGCTGTTTGATCAGAGAGGACAAAGACCAAAATGCCTAAATATTTTATGACATTACCTGGCCCCTGGAAGGCTACCCAACCCAGCTACAGGCTAATGTATAGAATTTATGGCCATCTGCATTTCCAAGCCTCAATCATTATCTAGTGGAAATTTTGTGTGGTTTCAAGGCTTGCTAGGCTTTCTGAGAAATAATGCCTGTTCAATCACAAAGCTTGATGCTTAACTTTACACCAGTAAGTCCAAACTTGTTTTCTTTTAAATGGATCCAGAGATCCACTAAGAAAACAACATCAGGAGCTCGATAGCTAGATGGCTCAGTTGTTAAGAGCCCTGGCTCCTACTCCAGAGGACCCAGGTTCATTTCCCAGGACCCACCCACATGATGGTTCACAACAGTCTCAGGGACCAAATGCCTTCTTCTGGCCTTTAAGGCACCAGACACTGAACATAAAAACAAATAAAAAATCGAAAACATCAAAAATACAAAAACCCCAAACTGCCTCACTAGTTTAAAAACGATGGGAAATGTCTGTCTTAACTTTTGGGTATGACGGTCTCCCAAACAATTGCTGGAATAATGGCTGGATTAAACAGGCTGATAAAAACCAGTTCTCTATGACCGGAAACTGCCATATTCTGTTTCTCTTAACAGTCGAAAGCATCACGGTTCCTCAGCTCGACCCTAATGAAACACCTGCGGCTTACTAGTCAGTGAGAAGGAAATCACTGGTAGGCCTTCTAAACACGCCATATCCACATCTTATGCCCTTCCCTTGCTAGAGGGCGCCCCCTCGGACAGAACTTCCATACTCACCTGGGTAGAAGACCTCACTTTTCATGGTGCCCTCTCTCCACCGGTGGAAGGTGCCAGAGATGATAGTGTCAGAAGTCTCAGCCCAGTATCGTCCTGATTGACAGTAAAATAGACATCGACCATCAGAGAATCCTTGTCAACACACGGCCCAGCCAAACCTCGGAAGGGAGGGCACTGACCCTTGAACAGTCCCAGCCTCCCAATCCGGCCCACCGCCAACACTGACCCGAATGGCCATGGGAGCCCAGGGCGGTGCCGAAGAGCAGCACGTACTCAGACAGCGAGGCATGCAGAAGACACATGGAGCCCATCCAGCCACCCGCGTTCACAAACACCCACTGCAGCTCCTCATCCGGCAGCACGTGGCCTGGGTGCAACCTCCGCAGCTCCACGATCAGCCGAGAAAAGGCAAGCTCATGGTCCAGCCCTGATGCAAAAAGGGGAGGCGTGGGTGAGACCAGCCCGCGGTCCAAGCTTGGCGAGAAAGGCGCTCTAGGAAAGGGCAGCTCCGCTCGGCTCCGCTCCGTGTCGGCCCACCCCGCTCCCTGCCCTCACCCGCTTACCCGCGTACTGTCGAGCAAGCTGCTCTATCTCTTCTTTCTGAAAGACGAAGCTCTGAGTACCCAGCCACAACCAGACGGCCTGGATCAACACCGCAATAATAGTCAGAAACAGGGTGATCCATGCCCACCGCCGGCCCACGGCCCACGGCATTCCAGCGGGCAGCCTGGCACCACCAACGTAAGACCGAACTAGGGCCACAGGCTATGGATTCACAGACTCAAAAGCTGCCCACAGTCGCCCCCGCCACGGTGGTACGGCTCACCCGGACCAATCGGAACGTCCGGGTCACTTAGCACCGCCCTCTGGATTAAACTATTTTCTAGTAGGGAGAGCGTAGGGTTTGGTGGCGCGATTCGTCGGAGAGGTGAGAGGCGGGGCTTTGCCTCCTGACTGCTATCCTGAAGTATTCAGTCCTGGTGTCCCCAAGCGGGGAGACCCAGAGTGGACTGGCCCACCTGGACTGGCAGGCCCAAAAGTAGAGCATTCTAGGTCTCGTGATTGCTAGCACAGATGCGGGCTGAAGATAGTGCCACTGGGAACCTTAGGGAAGCCGTTTCAGAAGCGGTGATACCTGAAGTGTCCATGAGAGAGGAGAGCCAACGGGAACCATTCCAAGAGTCAAAGAGGAGAGGGGGTGGTGGTGGTGGTGAGACAGCATAATACATACATGTATATGTACATATATATGCAATATTTTAGACAAGGTCTCACTATGTACCTGGCCTATAGACTAGGGTGGCCTCAAACTCCTGGAGATCCTCCTGCCTCTCCAATACTGGGGTCATAGGCATACACCACCATGCTTGTTTACCATAGTGTTTTCTCTGATCTTACAGTTCATTCTATGTTCTGAAGCACAAAAAATGTGAAAGACCTTGAAAACCAGTAGATTTATCCACCGGGGAGCTATAGGATTAGATTTTACTACAGAATGGTTCTGGGCTACATAGAAAAGGGGAACAAAATTGGACTAAGATCTAAGGAAGAGAGCCCAAAAGTGTGATGTACTGATAGTTTTATCTGTAACATGGAATATATTTAAAAATTTATTCATAAGCAATACCTTCATTATGATGAACATTAAATGAATTAATATTTTAAAGTAATTAGTGCATGTGTAGTGGCTATTCCTGGTTGTCAACTTGACTATATCTGGAATGAACTACAATCCAGAATTAGAAGGCTCACCTGTGATCCAGATCTTGAGCCTGGAAGACACAAGTTTCTGACCTGGATCTTGGCATGGAGATCTTGAGGCATAGTGGCCATGAAAAGCTTAGGCCCAGGCAAAGTAGTACACACCCTTAATCCCAGGAGACTGAGGCAAGGGGATCCCTGAGTTTAAGGTCAGCCTGGGACAAAGCAAGTCCCAGATCCAGGTGTGGTGGCACACACCTTTAATCGGGCCACACCTTCTGCTGGAGACCTACATAAGGACATTGGAAGAAGAAAGGTTGGCTCTTCTTCGACTGCATGCCTTGTGGGACTGAAATACTGCTAGATCCTCAGACTTTCATCCACAGCTGCTGCTGACCATTGTTGGGGAGTTGGACTACAGACTGTAAGTCATCACCAAATTCCCTTACTATATAGAGACTACCCATAAGTTCTGTGGCTCTGGAGGCTGACTAATACAGCCTGGCACATGCTTATGATTACAAATGTTAGAAAAAGACAACATAAGACATTTATTGCTTGTAATTCTAGAATGTGGGAAGTAAAGGCACAAGGATCAGTAGTTCAAGGTCACCTTAGCTACAGTCAGCATAGGTCACAGGAGACCATGCCTAAAGCAACAACAAAACCAGCAACCAAAACCTCAAAGGAACTAGAAGAAACTAGCCTTATGCACAGAACTGATGGAGTGAAATCCATCAGTCAAAAGTAAGTGAGGGATTCACAAAACATGGGGAATGGTCATTAGATTTTTCAGTAGGTGTTTTTATGCAGCAGAGACATTTCCTTTGCTCCTGAGAGATCAGAGTACATTCCACAATCTCCTCTGTAGATGGGGCCACATACCAGGTGATTTTATTCAGGACAATAAAATGGAAACAGAAATGTTGTATGACATTTTCAGGTCTAGTTTCTGAAAATATGTGAAATCTTGGGGCTGGAGAGATGTCTAGGTGGTTAAGAGCACTGGCTGATCTCCTGCTCTTCCAGAGGACCCTGGTTTGATTCCTAGCCTGCATATGCTGGCCCACGACTGTTTGTAGCTCAGTTCCAGTGGGTTTGACTCCTTCTAGCCTCTGTGGGAATTGTACACACATGGTACACTGGCATACATGCAAGCAAAACACCAATGCACATTTTTTTTTTTTTTAAAAAAGAAATTCTGTTTTCTCTCTTTTCACCTTTGCCAATTACAGAAGACTTTTTGCTGTGTGACAAAATGTTTCCTGAGTAGACACAACATACATCAGATAGGGAACCCATGACAATCTAAAGTACAGATACCACAAAAATCCAATTTGGTGAACCAATGAGTTTTATTGGGGTCACTTGCTGGTCTGTGGGTGAGGGGTCACTTACAGGAACAGAAATCAGAGTCAAAGACAGCTGCATCACCAAAGCCCAGCCCATCATGGGTGACAGGTCACAAAAGCTGGGAACCCAGATACACTGAAGGCAGCTCTACAGGTTGAAGGGTGTCCTTTCCAAGAGACTGTAGTCTAACCTTTTCCAAGCAGCTTGGCTAGTCGCTGTTTCTTTGGGACAGCTGGTCTGGCCTCTTTTTGCAGTTTGACTTCTTTTTGTCCGAAAAGGACTCTGAACATTTATTGCTTACTATGGCAGGGAGGGACCTAGTAAATTTGGTCAGTTTCAGGGACTTCCTAAAGCTGTTTTGAGTTGTTTACCTTCCTGCTCAAGGAGCTTCTTGCAGGATGGGCTGTTTCAACCATAGGAGGATAATGTGATGGCTCTTTTTGGTCGTCAACTTGACTACATCTGAAACTAACTAAAATCCAAATGACTGGGCACACCTGTGAGGGATTATTTTTTTCCTTAATTAAATCATTGGATGTGGGAAGACCTACTTCAAAGCCAGGTCTTTGAGATAGGACGATACATTGTTAATTTGGACCATACCTTCTGCTGGCAGCCTATATAAGGGACATGGAAGTAGGAGGTTTGCCTTCTCTTTGCTAGCTTGCCTTTGCTCTTGATGGCAAATCCATTCCTTCACTGGCATTAGAGCCTACTTCTTTGGGATTCCAGCATATACTGAAGACGAGCTGAGATATTCAGCCTCATGGACTAAAGAACTGAATTCTTGGCCCTTCCATTGGTAGGCAGCTATTGTTAAACAAGCTGGACCACAGCCCGGAAGCCGTTCTAATAAGTCCTTGCTCTGTTGCCTTCCATTTGCCCATGTTGTAATATATTGTACAACAGAGAGCAGAGGCTGGGGAGATGGACACTGTGGTGTCTTTGTTTTGAGTGAGCTAGTGGAGGATGAAAGGTTGAGGAAACATGTTTTGAAACCGTCACTGGCTTCTACGTCATCCCGAAGTTGACAATTTTCTAAGACCACTGAGACCCCTCTAGTTCATTCCCCTTTCATATTCCTTCATAAATAAAGTTTCTCATAAATAAATAATCCCATCCTCTCAGCCCCAACCACTAGCTTCGAGATAGACAGTAACATGGCTCCAGTCTATATGAGTTAGGGTACATAATCTTAGTTGCTGTAACGAGTCCTAATGCAATGCAAACAATACCCAGAGCTCAGAGGGCCTTTCTGTAGCACGCTTTGCCCCTCAATCCATGCAGAAACAGTTTCAGAGACTTCCGGGCCTACAACTTCCCTCTCTGATCTTTCAGCCACCTCCTCAAGCACAGTCCACTAAAAAAAAAAAAAGGTATGGCTTTGAGTGACTCCAGGAGGGAACTAGGGCATGAGAATGACAGCCATCTTCTCCAAATGTCTCAGCAGAGGTCCTATATCTGGGATCTGGGAAGGAGAGCACCAGGTAGACCCTATCTAGACCATTCTTCTCTTCCCCAACAAAGGGATCTGGGAAGACACAGAGAAAGAAGAGATACGTTGCCTGAAGGGCATCAGGAGTCAGCATGATCTAGGAGTGACATTGAAGCATGAGTGTTCCTGCAGAAATACAGTACCACAGTCTAGTCACTGAAAGACAGCGGGAAGGAATGTCTGTCCTGCTTCCCTGCCCTCATTCTCTGCTGGACTTTGAGCGGCCACTGGATTGCTAAAACTCATATTTCAGTCCCTACTCTCTGCCCTCACCTAATGACCTCTTCAGGTTTCAGCCTGAGGATTCTAGGACAGAGATCAATAAGCAATGACCCAATTTTTGTAGCTGAGCTGCCAGTATGCCTGGCTCTGCTTAGCCTGCAAAAGTAGAATGGTGATGCCTGCCAAGAATACCAGTAGTCAGGAGACAGAAGCAGGGAGAGTAGAGGTCTAAACCTGTCCTTTTGCATAGAGAGTTCAAAGCCAGTCTGGGAGATATATGACCCTGTCTCAAAAGGAAAGAAAACAAGGCCAAAAAGCTCTCTCCAAAACAAGAAAAACACAACAACAACAACAACACCAGCACACACACACACACACACACACACACACACAAACCTTCTCAAGAAAATATCTTTGGAGGGTCCTGGAAAGATGACTCAGTGGTTAAGAGCATTTATTTTTCTTGCAGAGGATCTGCGTTCAATTCTCAGCACACACATGATGACCCACACCATCGGTAACTCCAGTTCAAGGATGCATGGACATAGATGCTAGAAAAATACATACACACACCACACACAAGAAAATAAATAATGAAAAAAGAAAATACATATGACACCTTCTAGACAGAGGCTACTTTAGGGATCTTATTTATTTATTTCCCCTTTTGTTTGAGACAGGGTCTCTCCTAAGAAGTTTTAGCCGCCTAGTGTTGTGGTAAATATTTAATATTAACTGGGTTTTTTTCCCGCCTTGGATCATTTATTCCCAGATATGTTGCCTGTGCCCTAGACTACTCACTGCCTGACCTTATCTGCTTTTAGGGGTTGGAGGTGAGGTGGCACAGAGTCAGTGAAACAGGCTCCAGGAGCAGGTGAGAGAGAATGCCACAGCAGCTCATCTGAGCACTGCTGCAAGCTCCTTTAATACCCTCCACCCTCTCCCCATTGGTCCCAAGAAAGCATCTCTTCTAAACAGCAGTTCCTGATTGGTTGGCATTGTCTGCACCAGCAATCCTTGGTCTCTCAGGCAGTCCTCAATTAGGTCCTCTTGCAGGGGACCTTTTTGCCACTGCATGGCCCCCAGTGTTTACATAGAGGTAGTTACTACAGATCCACCCTTTTGTTTTTAGATTTTGACAGCCTAGTGGGAGTCAGGGTGCCGTTGCCCCAACATTGTTGACCACGCCTTGGAGGATTCCCAGGATACTGGACTGTGCCTGCCTTAGGTTTTCCAGGATCTTACCCAACTAGCCCTCAAAGAGATATCACTCCAGAGGCATGTCACATAAGGGGGAGATGAGGAACAACCTACATGGTGGTCTCCTGGGTTCTGCCACACGTGCTTTGATCACTTCCTTAGAGGAGGGGCACAATCAGGATTTTCAAGAGCCATCAGCACCTGGAAGATCACTTTATTTATGGAATGCTACCTGGAGATGTGCTGTGCAAGACACTTAAACAAAATAGTTCTTTGTGTGACAATTCCTCCCATCATAGCGTAAATGGCTACCCACGAGGGGTCAAACAGCATCTTAATATTGTCCCACATCTTCCCCAAGAATCCGAGATCTAGGGAGAACACAGATACCCTGATCGAATTGAGGTTGCCTATGCTCTCCCTTAACAGCACAGAACAGTTAAGGGCTTTGTCTGACCAGGTACATTTAAGATATTGAGCCAACTGTTTTCGGGCTTCAGTGGCATCATGTACCTGGTAAGGGATTGCAGATTGAGTGAACTCTGGGTTTACATGCCAATAGAGACATGTCCCTATTGGCCAACTCTTCTGCCAGCAAGTCTATCTGTTACAAAATGAGGATGGTTTGATAAGATGCTGATTTAGTACCTCCTGCACCTGTAGTGCCTCAGCAGACTTAGCGACTACAGCATTGACGGTCTTTGCCATAGTGGCTGTCTGGGTCAAGGCATTAGCAACTGTTGTTACCTCAGCAATGCCTGCGACGATGGTCGCAATGATGGCAGTTGTAATACCCTAATTCCTCTTTCCCCGGTGTAGGGGTTGTGAGTCTGGGCCATGAAAGTGGGTGGTCTTTACCACAGGCAGCCAAATAGCGGCTGGTTCCATCCAGCAGGCAGTCAGGAGACATTTCTCATTAAAGCAGTTATGGCTGTCTCAGACAGCGGAGGTATTAGTGAACAGAAAGAAAAAGGGGGGTTGGATACAGACTAGGGTGGCTTTCCAGCCAACCTAGCTGCCAATGGTCACATTCACAGGGGTTGGCCCAGTCCATAGTTTTGACCACTGGTTTACGTGGAAATACATCCCATTAAAGAGACGGCCACCTTTTAGGAGAGTAAGGGGACATAAATCAAGACAATTAGAGGGGCCACATAAATCCCACTTGCTTATAATGGGGTCCTATTGAATCTAATGGGATCCTTGTTAACATGGAGTAATACTGGAAGCATCATGTGAGATAAACCTCCACGTGCCAAATGTGAGGTTAGATGACAGTATCAGGTAGTCTCTGGTGAATGGCAGTGCTCTCAAGGGAGGTTCCACAAAAGCGACCATTTGAGGGACCCTTGGACAATGAGGCAGGGGTGGACATGATATACTTGGGGGATCCTTTTTAGGATTTTTAATCAAAAAAAAGGGAAACATGACGTTCCATGCCTAACACGGTGCCATAGGTTAGATTACCATGAAAATCCCTCGTGGTCATATTGTGTAGTTGGATACAAGGCTGACCAACAGAGGAGACATTGGTGGTAAAACAGAGAATTTCCTCCACGGGCAAGGTGCCTTCTAATCATGGAGTAGTGACTAAGTCCATGAAGGGCAAACCCAAACTCACATTGGAAGAGAAAAGAACAGGATAAGCCAGGGAGTTAACTGCCACAGGAACAAGAATGTGGGGCAGGGGCACCAAATCCCAGAGCTCATCGGCCCTCCCAGGCTAAAGAAAAATTAATAAACACAGTATGTACATCACATCTCCATATCCTGGTCTTCTTCTGGTTCCTTCATCACCCCCTGGTCCATGGCCAGGTGAACATCTCTTGAGGGCACCCATATTGGTGCAGTTGTGTCCTGAGGGAAAACACAAGCATAACCTTAGCCCCTTGTCAGAGGTGGAGTGGGCAGTTGCCATTGAGAGGTTAGTGGGTCCCTTCATCTAACCAATGGGAAGGAGTGTCCCTCAGCAAAAATGCCCAATGTTTGTAAGGAGGGCTCAGACCTTTCTCATCAAAGGAGAGAAAGTTCAAATGGAACAGGACCTCCATTCCTAGACCAACAAGGCTAGGTGTGGATCTCTTTAGGATTCTGGGGAGGTGACCCGAGCAAGTGCTTACTTCAAGGAGGGATTTGTTCTTTCTATGAGTGCTTGGCCTTGAGGATTATAGGGTATCCAAAGGAGTGACTGATCCTCCGTGAGGGTAGGAAGGCTCTGAACTGCTGAGATGAGTGTCTTAGTTAGGGTTTTACTGCCGTGAACAGACACCATGACCAATGAAAGTCTTATAAAGAACAGCATTTAATTGGGGCTGGTTTACAGGTTCAGAGGTTCAGTCCATTATCATCAAAGCAGAAGCATGGCAGCATCCAGGCAGGCATGGTACAGGAGGAGCTGAGAGTTCTATATCTTCATCTGGATGCTGCTAGGAAAATACTTGCTTCCAGGCAGCTAGGATGAGGGTCTAAAAGCCCACACCCACAGTGACACACCTACTCCACAGGGCTGCACCTTCTAATAGTGCCACCCCTGGGCCAAGTATATACAAACAATCACAATGAGTGAGCAGGTCCATTGTCAGTCTTGAGTACCGAAGGCATTCCCATTACCAGCATTGCTGGTTTCTTGGCCTTAATAGCATGAGAGGCCTATCCACCTGTCATGGCTACCTCTTATACGAAGGCCTAGCAAGTATCCACCACAACATGTACATACCTAAGATTTCCAAAGGCTGGGTAATGGATGACATCCATTTGCCAGATTGCATTGGGGAGTAGACCTGTAGGGTTAACTCCTGTTCTGCCAAGGGGACCCAGTGGTACAAGAGGTGCAAACGTAGCTCAGGACCTTGCAAGATGTTTACATTGTGATACAGGCAATTCATTTAAGAGCTTAAGTAAATTCTGAGGAGAAAGATGAAATTGCTGAAGTAACATTCTAGCTTGTTCTAGAAATTGGTTCTCTCATTTCCTTGTACTAATATGCCGGGCAATTTAGAATGCGATCTTATATGTGAGATGAACCAGGGATGTGGCCTGTTCTCGAGAGCCTTCTGGATAGATCACATGCCGACATGTATAGGGCTGTTTTGCACTTTAATATAGGAGAGGGACAGGGTATGGATAGCTTGAACTGCATATTGGCTATCTGAGAAAGTATTAACTGGCTCCTGTTGGCAGCATTCAAAACTTTCAGAAGTCCACATAATTCACCCAGTTGCACTGAGCCAGAATTAGGGAGAATGTGAGTTATATCCTCTTCTTCCCATCTTTGGGTAAGAACCCCATATCTGGCATTATTATCACCAGAAAAGGCCATGGTTGCCTTGGGAATGTGGCAAGAGCTAGGTAGGTATGCTATGGGGTTTAACTGTAATTGGCAGCTGGGACAAAGCAGTAAGACTTTGTCTGGTTGAATGTGACTATCCAACAAGCCTGTGAGCCTTTCTTGAAAGCTGGTGGAATCTGCCCCTAACAACTGAGATTATTGTAAGGAGAATGGTAGAATTATTTTGTCTGATTCCCTATTATATAAGTTCTCCTTGCTAAGCCTCTCACCTTAGAGGGCAATGTCAAACTTTGAGGTAACTTGAAGTAAATCAGAGTTGGCCTGGTGCAACCACATAAGGGACCCATTCTGCCGTAACATTCCTAGGACCCCCCTCAAGGGACCACAGAATTATGGCCAGGAGGGTTTCCCTGGATCATGTCTTTCCAGAGTTAATACAGAAAGGAGCACCATAACTTTCTGTAGTAGGTTGCTAGCCTCGGATGTTAGTTTAACCCTGGTGGAGGGACTGCTAGGCCCCTCCAAGAGAGAAAAGGGCTGCCTCATCTCCTGGTCTGGAATAGACAAGAAAGGTTTGGGCCAGTTAGCAGTTCCACACAACTGTAGTTCCACAAGGGAGTAGGACTCTTTTGTCATGAGGGAGAAGACCAGGGGCTTAATCTTGTCAGAAACAGAAAGGCCCAGGAAGGTATATGGGGGAACTCCCTGAATCTCTTCAGGAGCAACCTTCAAGTTGAGTTTTTCTAAGTTAAGCAACAATTGAGAGGACATCCTTTCAATACTGGGCAGGCTAGGGTGTGCATGCATAACATCATCCACGTAATGGACTACAAGGACATCCCTGGGGACTCCCTGTATGGCTTTAGTCACATATAGCTGACAAATAATTGGGCTATTTTTCATGCCCTGAAGCAGGACAGTCCACTGATATCTTTTGGCTGGTTTATTCAAATTAGGCTCCCTTACTTTGGATGCAAAATGGCATCTATCCTGGGGAGCCAGAGGGATCTGGAAAAAGCAATCCTTCATATCTCGGATCTCTACCAGGTACTTAGGCAGGATAGCGCTAGGATGGGGCACTCCACCTGGTACTTAGGCAGAGGCAGTCCTGCTTGAGTGGTCCCCAGTTTTTCCATACATTCATTAATGGCTCTCAGATCCTGTAGAAGCCTATATTTCCTTGTCTTCTTTTTAATGACAAAAATAGGAGTATTATGTCTGCTGGTTGAGGGTTCCAAATGACCCAAAGCTAATTGTTCCAAGACCAGTTCCTTAAGAGCAGAAAGCTTAGGTTCCAAACTGGTCCACTGGTCCACCCAGATATCAGCTTCAGACAGCCAGGCCAATGGTATAAGGTCAGGTAACTTGACGTCAATTGGTGCTGAGTGGGCAGTGGCCGTTAGAATTGGGGGTGATTCCCAACTTTGTGACCTGTGTGGTCTAGTTGGTCATGTTGCATAATGTCATCAAAAAAGGTGTGATCATCCCTAGTAAGGATGGCACCCATGTCTTCCAGAATATCTCTTCCCCAAAGGTTTCAGGGAACATCAGCCACAACAGGTGTCCTAACAATGGACAGGTCAGGCAGTCATTTCAGTGGCCTGTTGGCCTCCAACTCCCCTAATGGAGGGACCAGACAGGAATCTCCAATGGGGGAACCTCAATGATTCATTTTTTTTTGTTGTTATTATAGTGACATCTGCCCCTGTGTCCACCAACCCTTTAATGGGTACACCGTCTAAATGTACAGTCATCACTGAGAAGTGAGGAAACACAGGCAAGGTCAAAAAGTCTCCTGGCCAAGCAGGGGCCCCTCTTACTGGCAGGGCTGAGGGCTGCCCTTTTTGGACTTTAAATTTGTCTTCCTGCTTTTGAGAATGACAATTCTTAGCCTAATGGAAACCTTTGTTACAATGGGGACATCTGGTCTTGGGCCCAGCTGAGGGGCAGCCCCATCTGAGGTGACCAGGCTTGCCACAACCCCAACAGATTCGATCAGGGGGTTCTTCATGGGGAGAGTGTACCTCTCCATGACCAAAGCATCAATGGAGGCACTCAGGGCTGCAATGGGGCCCGCACCAGGGTCCAAGTCAACATCCCATTTATGAATATCATCATTCCTTATGGCTTCCACAGCATTGTGAGTGGGGGCGTTAAGGCCCTCCCATGCAAGCTGCTGGATGAGCATGTCTCTGTTTGGGCCAGCATCAACCCACCTTTCCACTGCCTCAGTCACATGGGACAGGAAGTCCATGAAGGACTCCCCAGACTGCTGGACAAGATTGCAAAAGTAAGCAGAAGGGTCCTGAGGAGCGCAGGCCTTAAGGGTTAAAGTAAGCATGCAGTCCAATAGTGGCCTGAGTGACAGGGTTAATGTATGCCCTATGGCCTGTTAGCATATTGAAGGTAATGTTAAGATTATATTCCAGGTTAATTCTAGCCTGATTCTCAGCCAAGTCATGATATTCAGACCTCCAATTAAGAAACACAGCCTTAATGAGATTATACCGATCATAAGAGGTCTGGAGGTGCATGGCCCATTGCTTCAGTACTTGTTTAAACTAAGGGGAATCTGGGCCAGAGTCATTGGCAGCTTTTGTGATTAGTGCCAAATCTGATAGAGGAGTTGGAATCCAGGGCCTAGTCCCCCCATCAGGGCCAAGATTGACAGGGAAAGCCTCACAATATATCTGAGGAGAATGAGGCCCCCCGGGGGGGGGGGTAGTCCAGCACAGGAGACAGGCGTTGCAGAAGAGGCCACAGCAGGAGTGACCACTGGAAGGCAAAGTCCCCCTAGATCACGACAGGGGTAAGCTGGGGGTACCTCTGATGGGGTAGGAGAAGGGCTAGTGAGTGAGGGACCTGGGACAGTGGCACTAGAGGATGACTTAGAGCCTGAGGGCTGGAGGGCTGGAGCAGAGGTACCCTCCTCCTCATCGATGAGGTCATTCTGTTTACCTGGAGAAAGTGGGACAGGATCAGTAATGGAAAGGTGTTAGCCTGACCCTGGCAGTGTCTGTTATGGACAGCCACCACTTCCTCTGGGAAAGAAATTTTTTTTTGGTTTTCGAGACAGGGTTTCTCTGTGTAGCCTTGGCTGTCCTGGAACTCACTCTGTAGACTAGGCTGGCCTCGAACTCAGAAATCCACCTGCCTCTGCCTCCCGAGTGCTGGGATTAAAGGCGTGCGCCACCACTGCCCGGCTCAGAAAATTTTTAAATTAGTTAATTAATTAATTAATTAATTAATTTTATGTGAGTACACTGTAGCTGTCTTCAGACACCCCAGAAGAGGGCATCAGATCCCATTACAGATGGTTGTGAGCCACCATGTGGTTGCTGGGAATTAAACTCAGGTTGTCTGGAAGAGCAGTCAGTGCTCTTAACCGCTGAGCCATCTCTCGCAGACCAGGAAGAATTCTCAAGACCGGTAATGAACAGATATGCCAAGTATGACAGAAGAGGAGGGGAAAGTCACAGTGTACTAAGCAGGGGATTCCCTCAGGGACAGCTCAAAGGCCTTATATCTGGACAGTGTACCCGGGATGGAAAAAGGCATTCCGGAGCCGATCCCTGTTACCACTACCTGGGAAACCAGTCCCTATGTCAGGGTGTCCCTATACCAGCATGAATCTGAACCAAAAGTGAAAATGAGTGGACAAAGACAAAGAAGACAGAAAAAATGGCCCTGCACACTGCCCACAGTACGCTCACTCAAAGACAAACAAAACGAAAAGATGGCCACTGCATGCTCACCCTCGAACGGAACAGAGACCAAAAGTGAGCTTACCAGGATGGACAGACAGAAAAGAGGTCTCTCCTTCCCAGGACCCACAATATAAAACACTAAGGGGCCAACTCACCAAAGAAGTAACCGAAGGAGGCACAACTGCAGCACCTTGAGAAGAAGAGCAGACCAGGTCGAACCATGAGCACAGTTCTTGCAGCAACAGGTAAATAAGAGCCCCCAGAAAAAGAGGTTCACAAGCAGTTACAAATGAGGATGATGACGTTGTCGTTCATCGACCGCTGGGCGCCAGATGTTTCCCCAGAGTCAACAACACAGGCTCTAGGAGCAGGTGAGAAACGCAGCTTCAAGCTCTCTGACACCCCCCCTCCTGCCACCCCCCCCTGAAAGCTCCTTTAGTACCCTCCACCCGCACCCCATTGGTCCCAAGAAAGCAGCTCTTCTAAACAGCAGTTCCTGATTGGCTGGCATTGTCTGCACCAGCAATCCAAGGTCTCTAAGGCAGTCCTCAATTAGGTCCTCCTGCAGGAGATACTTATGCGGCTGTGTGGCCCCCAGCATTTATGTAGAGGCGGCCCCACTGTTCCTGATACAGAGATAAAAACACTAAACCTTTATATTTGTGATAAGCCTAAGACAGCAGTAGACCTGGGCAGATCTCAACCCTCTATGGCTATTTCGTCTAAACCCTGGGATGTCACTTGCTTTGTTCCACTTGGGCCGCTCTTACTCTGACTGGCCTGCCCTCATGGCCAGTTCTCACGATCCCTTACCCCATAGTGTCTTCCTTTCTCTCCACCCTCTCTCCCTCTTGGTGTCTGCCACATACCCCCAAGCTGGGGAACTGAAGCACTGCCTACTTCTCTTCTGCCCAACTATAGGCAGTAGGCATCTTTATTAACCAATCAGGGATAACTTGAGGGGCAAGGTTACATAGCATCACTTGGTATACTAGAGGATCTCCTTGTCCCTGGGGGCAACCAGACCTTGGGGCCAGTATTTAGCATTACAATGCATAGCAACAGACAAACCTCAACAGCCTAGAACTCTCTGTAACCAGGCTACTCACAGAGATTCCTGTCTCTGCCTTTCAAACACTGATGGCTTTTTGCTTGTTTTTGAGATTGGCTTCACTATATTGGCCAGGATGGTCTAGAACTTGTGGGCTCAAATGATCTTCTGCTTCAGCTTCTAGAGTAGCTGAGACTTTAGGCAAACATACCACTGTGCCTGGTGTGTGTGTGTGTGTGTGTGTGTGATAGGCGTGTGCACACACATATTACTTTCTTTTTGTTTACTTTATTTACAGATTGGGTCTTGCTATGTAGAACTCTGCAGGCTGAACTTGAACTTGTAAGTTTACTGTCTCTGTCTCTGGAGTGCTGGGATCACAGGTGTATACCACCACACCCTATACTTACTCAGTTCTTTTTATCTAAGCTTATTTCTGCTGATGGGGATAGAGGCATAGTTACAGTGAAGTACTCACACCTCCAGGCAATATCTGAAGGGCCAGGCAGCAGGCTTCATCTATAGTATGGTCAAGCCCCCCTTCCCCCTACCCCTGACACCCCATCACCAACTTGCATCTTAACCACAGCTGCTCCAGAATGTTCTTTGCACAAGGCATCTCTATGCTTCGCACAGAACCTAGGTGACTGGCACATGGTTAAGATGCGCAATAAAAACGATGTCTTCTGAACATGACAGGGCCATTGCACACATGAACTCACTGCACCTGTGGCTACCTGCACATACTGGATGGGAGGAGTGCGGGGGTGGGGTTGGGGGTGGGGACTCACGAGGCTCTGCCCTTTCTGAGGGACTAAAGGTATCTGGTAGGAGGCTTGTCCTTGAGTGGTGTTGCCCATGCTCCAATAAATAGTCCTAAGCTCATGCAAGCAACCCTAACTAATCTCAGTGGGTCACAAATAAACAAAAATGGACACAAAAGTAGGGAGGCTTACTGGGAAGAAAGGTTTCAGCGGATGAGAAGGAGATAGTTACAAAGGAGGGTGACTATGACCAAAAGTCATTATGTACGCGTATAAAATTTAGCTTCCCCTCCAGTATATATTTGCTGAATCCGTGGCCGGACGAATGGATACAGCCATCAGTTTTCACAGATGCTCTCCAGAGCAGTGGCTCCAATTCGGTGTGGAGGAGAATCGTCAAAACCACCTGGGGAAGTTTGTGGCAGTCCCGAGCCCCGCCCTCAAGTGGCAGGCTGTCCCCCTCGTCACGTGTTGGCGGCTAGCCAATCATCCAGGGTGGGCGGGGGAAAATGGAATGGCTTGCTTAGCCCCGTGTACCTTCTTGACTGACCTTAGGTCAATTCGTGCGGCCTCATGTCGCACTGCGGAGCCGATCCTGAGCAGCGCCAGCAGGCTTCAGAAGCGGACGCCATGTCAGCGACATTCCGGGCGAGCGGTAATTGCTGGGCGGCCGGGACCCGCTGCGGTGCGGAACCGAGCCTTCCTTTTCCGTAGGAAGTTCTAGCCCCAGCGTCAAGGTCGGCACTCCTACCCGAGGCCGGGGTGGCGGGCGAGAGAAGGAAGGGCTTGCAGGCCGTGTGGCACCGAAAGCGTTTAACCCTTTAACTCCCCTCCGCTTGCCTTTAGCTTCCAGAAATACTGCGCCGACCGAGCGTCCCTGAACTTGGGCCTGCTAGGGCATTAGAGGCATTCTGGGAAGAGGGAAACAGGGAGTTTTGCTGACTGATCCTTGACTAACTGTCCCTAGAACACCAGCATATTCGCTACAACCCACTCCAGGATGAGTGGGTATTAGTGTCAGCCCATCGCATGAAGCGGCCTTGGCAAGGACAGGTGGAGCCCCAGCTTCTGAAGACGGTGCCCCGCCATGACCCACTCAACCCTCTGTGTCCCGGGGCCACGCGAGCTAATGGGGAGGTAAGCCCAAATACACAGCCACCAAGTGGAATAGGAGGAAATAGTTCTTCCTTATTACTGCCCTTCGTCCACAAGAGGGAGTAGTACGTCTCCTTTTGGGTCATTTCCCGGCATGAGGTTTTAATCCTTAGAGCCTTCCTCTGCCCCTTTGCAGCCTGTGTAGCCTTTGAATTCCGTCAGGTGGTAGTATTTCTAGCCTATTCTTGTCAGTAGGTGAATCCCCCCTATGATGGCACCTTCCTGTTTGACAATGACTTCCCAGCTCTGCAGCCCGATGCTCCAGATCCAGGTACCCCAACCACGGGTGGGGAGGAGGGAGACTGGATCTGACCGAGGAACCTGTGCTGCAGAGAGTAACACTCCTTTATTCCAGGACCCAGTGACCACCCTCTCTTCCGAGCAGAGGCCGCCAGAGGAGTTTGGTAACTATGGGTGTCCTCTCTTGCACCCTCCACCCCAGGGCTGAAGACTAAGACAGGGGTTTGGGCCCTGCCCTTAGCACCCAGTCCCGACCCCTGTGTCATTCTTCCCTCACCACCTAGTAAGGTCATGTGCTTCCACCCCTGGTCGGATATGACGCTACCACTCATGTCTGTCCCTGAGATCCGAGCTGTCATCGATGCATGGGCCACAGTCACAGAGGAGCTGGGTGCTCAGTACCCTTGGGTGCAGGTCTGTGAGGGGGAGGGGTAACTTTGGTTTGGGGGAAGCATTACTGCTTCCAGAGGGTGAGGAGGGGTTGATTTGATGTCTGAGCGACTGTTGAATCTCTCTCCTTTACCCAATAGATCTTTGAAAACAAAGGAGCCATGATGGGCTGTTCTAACCCCCACCCCCACTGCCAGGCAAGTATGTGACAGGCTGTAATGGCTTTCTTGGCTGAGTCCACCAGCATTGTGGACAGGTCAACTAGAGGAAGGGATAGGGCAAATGCAATACATTGGTAATTCGGAGGCTTAGAGATAATGGACTGGCCTGCTCTTCTGTGCTTGCCCCTCAACAGGTTTGGGCTAGCAGTTTCCTGCCAGATACTGCCCAGCGTGAAGAGCGATCCCAGCAGACCTATCACAGCCAGCATGGAAAGCCTTTATTATTGGAATATGGTCACCAAGAGCTCCTCAGGAAGGTGGGAGAGAGCCAGGCCTTGTGTCCCTGGGGAGTCTCTAGCCCTTTCACCCTCACAGAGAGCTGTGCTTTAAAGGGGCATAGGACATTAGCAGCCACCTAAAGGATTATAATGGTGGCGTAGGTACAAGTGGAGAGACTTAGAGTCTTCTGCTTGCCTGCCGATTCCGCTCTTCCCCTCTCACATGCATACTTCACGTCCATCCCGTGTGTCCAGGAACGTCTGGTCGTGACCAGTGAATACTGGATAGTTCTGGTCCCCTTCTGGGCAGTATGGCCTTTCCAGACACTACTGCTGCCCCGGCGGCATGTGCGGCGGCTACCTGAGCTGACCCCTGCTGAGCGTGACGGTGAGTCTCCTGGGTAGGACCGTGGGACTGGGTGCTAGATAGAATAGCCCTGATGAGACCAGCATCTCTTCCCTGGGGTGAAAATCAGGTTCTGATTCCAGATCTAGCCTCCATCATGAAGAAGCTCTTGACCAAGTATGACAACCTATTTGAGACATCCTTCCCCTACTCCATGGGCTGGCATGGTAAGGCTTTTAATGTTGGGGTACCCTCAACATTATTTCTGGGCTCCTAGATTCCGGCTTAGGGAACTATAATCCCTACAAGGCCTTAAAGCAACAACTGTCCAGAGCAGGGGTGCTGGGACTGAGAGAAGAGAGATTTGGTGACACTGTTACTGATTGCTCCCTAATGCTTGAGCTCCCTGGTGGAAAATACCAGGAGCTGTAATATTCAGGTACCTGGCCTAGTTTAGGGGAGGGGCTAGACTAAAGGCTGACAAAGGACCTCCCAGATCATCTCTGTCTTCTTCTTGTCAGGGGCTCCCACGGGATTAAAGACTGGAGCCACCTGTGACCACTGGCAGCTCCATGCTCACTACTACCCCCCACTCCTTCGATCTGCTACTGTCCGGAAGTTCATGGTTGGCTATGAAATGCTTGCCCAGGCCCAGCGTGACCTCACTCCCGAACAGGTCAGGACTCACATCCTGGGTTGTCATATCCTCTCACCTCATTTCCTCACGGTACTCCGCAGTCATGACCCCGAAGAGCCTTATAAAAATCTCTGCATTCCCAGGTCCACCCCCTGGTGACTCCAGCTATCCTGAGATAATCTTCCCATCCCATAATCCCTCCTCAGTATTTCCTGGGCCCAGAACTCCTCCGTACAATTCCAGGTGACCCTTACTCTCCCTGACTGCTTCTTGTCCCCTTATAGGCTGCAGAAAGATTAAGGGCTCTTCCTGAAGTACACTATTGCCTGGCACAGAAAGACAAAGAAATGGCAGCCATGGATTGACTATGACTACAGCAGGGCCTTGAACCTTTGTATCTGACAGACTTGGAACCTGGAGTTCCGGCAGATGTGACATCAATAAAACTGTGTCTCACGTTTTAACCATGTTTTCTGACACCAGAGGATTGTGGACTCTTACATTCTGGAGTTTGGGTAAAGGCTAAGTGTGACTCCAAACACTCTTGCCTACGGATTTTGAAAATTTTGATGCAAGTGTCCCCTTCACCAAGCCAGACATGATGGTGCATGCCTGTAATTTCACCACATTGGAGGCTGGATTAGGATTGTGAATTTGAGGCCGGTGTGGGTTACTTAGCAAGACCTAGTCTCTGAAACCAAAGCCAAGCTGGACCTCGTGTTGCAGTTATCTTGGCTACCCAGGATGCTGATGCAGTAGGATTGCAAATTCAAGTAGCTTGGTGAGACTATCTGGTACAAAGGACCTGAGAAATAGGTCAGTGATAGAATGGGTGTCTGACACTTCTAAGACCCTGGGTTCAGCCCTACGTATAGAGAAGAAATTCTACCTCTGCTTTCTGAACAACATGCAGTATTGTTTCCAATCCTCTTCGCTTGTGATATAAACAGCATGCTAATTTAGGAGACTATTTTAAAATCTTGTGTTCTTAGTTTGGCAGAGTCTTGGGGAAGGCCAGAGCCATTTGTATCACTGAGCTTTGTTGTCAGCTCACCAAGCCTGAGCCTCAAAGTTTGGTGGGGAGAGGGTGAGCAGAATCCTAGTCCCAGTGGTCACCCCAGACACTGGGCTGCTGGCCAGAACCCTGGTTTTGTGAGTGGCCACAGTTAGACGCTGCTCCAGACCACAGGGGCTAAAGGGGCGGGTTGGGAGCGTGCATGTGGCTTTGTGTTCTTGGCTTCCTCGATTTCTATGTGCAGCAGATGTCACTTCAGAACTGGACCTATGCTATGAGAGAATTGCATGGAGCAGAAAACAGTGCTCAGCATGGTGAGGACAGCCAGAGATAGCCCAGGGCCTAGAATGACCTTGAGTCTACTTCCTCTCTGGATCTGTTTTTCCTTTCGATAGAGGAAAACAGTAAAATATCAAACAGGGGCGTTTGATATTTGAGACCACATACCACTCGGTGGTCTTCAAATTCTAAAGCAAATGTAAGAGCTGTGGCTGACTCGGGGATGGGTAGAATACCTTTCATCCATTCTTTTCCAGGGGAACTGAGTCTTAGGGTTGAGAAGTCATACTAAGCCTGGACAAGTGACTGGGTCTGAACTAGAAAACCCTGGCTTTCCCTCCTTGCCTTCCAACCTGGGGCCATTCTTCTTGAGACCTCGGAGGCATGTAAGGGGGATGAGTGCCTGGGATTGGGGATGTTGCCCGGGGCTGGAAAATCAGACCAACTAGGCTCTTCCCTTGCTTGCTGGGTAGGTGGTTGGTTTCTTAGGGCATATAAACACACGCACCCCTAACCTTGCCTGAGGTTTGGAAATGCCTGTGAAGTTTTAAAAACAGCCCAGGAGTCTAGAAGCAACGAGAAGAGATTCTGATTTCACTGGCATAAAGGCATAAGAGAACTTATAAGGAATCAAAGGTGTAAGAGAACTAGACCAACCCTCGGACTCCCTATCTTATCTGGGGTGGGACGCCTTCGTAGAATACAGTCAGCTGCCCAGTGGCTCAGTAGGGAACCTGAGGCTTTATGGACGCCAGGAAGAGGAAGGGCCTGGGCACTTTCAGGCCTGCTGACCCTGGGAGGACAGGCCCTTCAGAAGAGGTCTGAGGAACGCAGTTTCAGGTTTTGTCCTCGGAATCCTACTCTGGTACCCTCCTCTAAGTTCAGACGGGACAGGAAGTGTCCAGAGGAGGTGGAAGTGATTGGCAGTTGGAGGCTCCAATGGGCCGAGAGCCCCCCCTGCTTCACCTCTGTCGTTCTATTGGCGCTGGGAGGAGCCGCCCCCACTGCCGGAGCTCAGCACGGGAGGGAGTAGAGGACGGGGCAGAGGGTGAGGGCGGAGGGCGCTGGCGGCGGCTGCCGCGGAAGGTAAGGCCTGTTGGGACCCGGGTGTTGACTCCCAAGTCCTGCCAAGAGGGGGCGGGTTGGGGTGGTGTGTAATCTGAAAGGCAGTGAGTGACTGATGGACCATGAGTGTGTCTCTGTGTGTGGCGATGTCAGTGTGTGTGAGACTCTGAAACTGGTGTCATCTAGTGTGTCTGTCAGCTAATGCGACTGCGTTTGAGAGTGTGCTTCCAGCTGGGTCTGCTGGTGGTACAGCAACTGGGGGAATGCGTCTGTCAGTGGGCAAGTTTTCTTTAGGTGTTTGTTTGGGAGAAGGGCTGCGACCACACCAGGGAATGTGTTTGGGAAGTTTCTGTGGGGTCTAGATTGTGTCTGCCAGTGTGGCTGGGTTTTTTTGTGTACTTCAGCAGAAGGGCAAGAGGGAGACTTGTGACTGTGATGTGTCCTGTGTCCTAGCCTAGACTGTGTGGGAGTGAAACTGTGTTCATTTATTCGGGAACTACTTACTTAAGTTGTGGAGGGAGACTGACTTTTCTACCCAGCATGCAGCAATAGACAGATCCACCCCCCAAGGCACATGGCTTTCCTTCTTCCTCTGTTCAAGAACTGATGGGGGCTGAGAATGCTCAGTGATACAGCGCTTGTCTAGTGGGAGCCAGGGCTTGGGTCCCATCACTGGTCCACTGCTCTTATTTAAGGCAGGACCAACCACATGTATCCTAAGCCTCTGGATTCCTGGGGTTGCAGATGTGGCACATCTGTTTTTATATGCTGCTAGGTATCAAACCTGGGCTTTGTACACGTTAGGCAAGCTCTACCAACTGAGCTATATCCCTGGGTCCCTGGTCTTCTGGTGTTTCTGTTTTCATGCTTGATTCCGTTTCTTTACATTTCCTTCTCTGTCCTCATGATTATCTTCCTCGAGAGATTTTTATGTCTCTTTACAGTTTACCCCCACCCCCAGGTGTCTCATGTTTCTGCTTTTCTGGTTCTGTCTATAAGCTGTCTTCCTCAGTGTCCCTCTGTCTGAGTTTCCTGCTTACTCTTTGTTTCTGGCCTCACAAGGACTTGTACCCTTGATATGAGGCTGATCTGTCTTTTTTTACTAAGAGCTCCTGTGAGCTCTTGATGCTTTTAGGGATTATAGGACAACCCCCCCCCACACACACACAGAAAGACAGACAGCGTGTGTCTCTGTGTCAGTAGGACCTGTAGTAGGCTAATCTGTTTAAATGTGTCTGAGTGTGTGTATCTGTGTGTGACTGTATCTGAGAACCTGAGTCTGAGGATAACTGTGTGTCTTGTATATCTGGCACCAAGGGATCAAAGGCATTTCCTGGTGCTGAGGCCCAACCGGTGGAGGGGGAAAATAGAAATGGCTGGAACTTCCAGGGAAGGGGGGAACTGGTCTCTAGCCTTTCCTTATATTCTCCAGTGTGAAGCCTGCTTTCCCCTGGAAACACAGCCAGCTGTGCCCCAAGGAAACATTGCTGGAGAGTGGAACGAACAGGAAGGAGTGTGTCTGTGTGTTAATTCTTTTTGTTATGTCCACATGTGTTCAAGTGAATATCTTTGTGTTATTAACTACCTAGTGAGTCCCTAAGTAAATAGGCTTTGGTGGCTCTGTGAAAACAAAGGAAATCTTCTAGTGACAGGGACATAAGCAGAAGCTGTCCTCTTCTTCTTCTTGCTGGTCCTGGCTGTGTCTCTGGCTTCTCTTCCAGCCTGAGGGGGGAGGCCTCTTTCCTTCCCAGGCCCTAGGGTAGGAGGGAATGAGAGAGGGAAGAGGAAGGGGTGGAGGAGGGGGCCTGCTCAGCTCTAAGGCCAAGAGGGGGCGGGGCTCGACAAGGGAAGGAGGGGATGGTTCTGGGGTCCCACTACTCAGTGGAGGGTGAGACAGTTCTTAGCCTGTAGGAGGAAGTCTTGGAGGCCATGGGCACTCAGTCACTGTGATTATCAAGGTAGGGTGGGACTAACCAGGGTAAATGGGGCTGGGACCTGGGGTGGGGGGCAAAAGACAGTCAGGGGGACACATATGTGAAGGCCTCATTCTGTCCTACTCTGGGGAGGTCTTGTGGCACTTTGACTGAGGGCTTGCCATCTACCCCTTTCTTACTACCTTCAATCTGCTGCTGCTCCCTTCCAGCCCAGAGTCCTTCCCCTCAGTACCCCACTATTTGCCTCCATGCACATTTCTCAACCTTTGAGTCCCTGCTGCACCAACCCAGACCTCTTGCGTATTCGCCTTTGGTCCTGAACACTTTTCTTTCCCCGAACTTGGTGCTGTGGCCCCCACATCAGGCGCCTGCTCCTGCAGGCTCCCAGCTCCCCTCCCTTCTCAGCCACCCTGTCTCCATCTCCATCTGCTGGCTCCTCGCCCACTCCCAGCCTCTCTGGCAGGAGCCAGGGCATCTGGATCTGCTTAATTCTGCAGCCCCAGCCTGCACCCTAGCTCCTTCCAGCCTCACAGGCTTGAGACCAACAAGATTTCAAGCCAGGCCCATCTGAGTGGCCCAAGTACTAGAGCAAGAAGCCAGGTCTAGGCCAGAGGCTTGGCAGCCAGAGCAGGGGTGGGCCTCGTGTTGGGATTATGGGGGGCATTTGGGTCCAATATGCCAGCTTCCTATCTAAGGGTGATGAGGTTTTCTGTATGTTGTCCAGAGGCAATAATTAGCCTTGGTCAGGTTGGGGGTGAATGCTAGAATTCCCAGCAGCTGAATCGTATGGGTTAATGGGAGTGGCTGAGCCAGTGCCAATCTTTGGTGCCAGGGGTGGGTGCCAAGGATGGTGTGTTGTGTTGGGGGGGGAGAATGTTAGCACAGTCTGTTGCCTCTGGCTTTTGTTCTGGGCCCTAAGCCCAGGACTGGGATGAACGTGTGTGTGTGTGTGTGTGTGTGTGTGTGTGTGTGTGCGCGCGCGCGCTTGTGTGTGCACACAAACACAAGGACAAATACATACAGCATTGGGTATATGGTAGAAAAGAGTTCAGGTTAGATTCCTCTGTCATTTCCAGTAGCTTCATTTCTCTTGATGCTTCAGTTTTCCTTCAGGAAGCCCCAGCTTTAGAGAGGGTAAACCGGGCTTTAGCTCATGGATGGGTAAGTCCTAAGCATCCTCTTTCTCCACAGATGAGCAGCAGCTGCTCAGGGCTGACCAGGGTCCTGGTGGCCGTGGCAACAGCCCTGGTGTCTTCCTCCTCCCCCTGCCCCCAAGCTTGGGGTCCTCCAGGTAAGAAAATGCCTCTCTGGCTCCCAAGTCTAACTTCGTGCTTTGACACAATGACCCCACCCAGGGCTTGGCCGCCTTCTCCTCTGTCATTCTCATAAATGGGAAGGGGTATAAAAGGAGTAATAACTGCCTTTTACAGGGGTCCAGTATGGGCAGCCTGGCAGGCCCGTGATACTGTGCTGCCCTGGAGTGAATGCTGGGTAAGTGGTCACCTACCTGTTAATCTCATATCCACAGCCCTTTCCTGACCCTGCCCAGATCTTCCATTCCTTCCTATACTCGCTTCTTCTGGCTGTAATCCTTGCTTATGTGTCCTAATCCTCCAAATGAACTTACTCAATAGAAAATGCAGCCAGTGTTGAGGATGTAGCTTGGTGCCAGGCACGTACAAAGTCTTGGGTTTGACACATAGTACCAAAATCATCAGTCAACTAGCCAGTAGGTTTAAGTACCTGCTAAGTGCCAGGTCTGTCGTAAGCTCTGAGATACAGCAAGATACATGTCTTCAAGAGCTTTCATCCTAGTTGGGAAGGCAGGCAGCAAACACACAAGAAACTTGGTCAAAAAGAAGCAGCAATGCACAGGTTAGAGTAGACACACTCTTGATGGAGGCAGCAGCTCGAAGAGACGCCCCAAGGCGGGGATGACCTCAGTGCTCAGCAACAGAAAGAAGAGAATGTAGTCTGTGCGCGGAGGGAAGTTGGGATCATAAAGGAGAAGAAGGCAACAGTGGACCACAAGGGACTCTGTGAAGGGAAGGGAATTTATGTGCTTATGTTGGTACCTGGGAATGGCCTGGAACTTGCTATGTAGCTCCAACTGGCCCCAAACTCATGAACCTCCTGCTTTGGCCCCTGGAGATGATTCTCATGCACCACCACATCATGCACGGAATCGTGGCTTGATTGCAAGTGTGCTTAGATGCTCTCAGAGAACAGTTGCACAGCCCTACTTAGTCTCTCTCTGCTTTATCTCCTCATCTCTCCTCCAGGACTCCAGTGTCCTGGTTTCGAGATGGGGACTCAAGGCTGCTCCAGGGACCTGACTCTGGACTAGGACACAGACTGGTCTTGGCCCAGGTGGACAGTCCTGACGAGGGCACTTATGTCTGCCAGACCCTGGATGGTGTATTTGGGGGCATGGTGACCCTGAAGCTGGGCTGTGAGTTAGGGAAGGTGGCCATGAGGAGCCATGGGGGCCTGGGACCTGAGCAATCCATCTGGGATAGGATGCAGCTAGGGATGTCTCGATCTCCAGCTGTGCCCTCTGTCTCCAGTCCCCCCAGCTCGTCCTGAGGTCTCCTGCCAAGCAGTAGACTATGAAAACTTCTCCTGTACTTGGAGTCCAGGCCAGGTCAGCAGTTTGCCTACCCGCTACCTTACTTCATACAGGTATGTGTGGGGTGTCTGGTGTGTGTGCCTATGGAATTGGGGTTGCTGGCATGATATGGGTATGGGAGGCAGGGAGGGAGGTTCTGACAAATTCTCAGGGAAGGTAAGGGCTATCTTTTCCTCCTGACCTCAGATGGTAACCTTTTTTTATCAGGAAGAAGACCCTTCCAGGAGCTGAGAGTCAGAGGTAGGACATGAGAGAGAGTCTGGGGACTTTTAACTTGTGACCAATTTCCAAAACCCAAGACGACATCCTCCCTTCTAGGGAAAGTCCATCCACAGGGCCTTGGCCATGTCCACAGGACCCTCTGGAGGCTTCCCGATGTGTGGTCCATGGGGCAGAGTTCTGGAGTGAGTACCGGATCAATGTGACTGAGGTGAACCCACTGGGTGCCAGCACATGCCTACTGGATGTGAGATTACAGAGCATCTGTGAGTACCTCAGGCTCCCTCTAGACCCATGTCACAGAGACTCTACACAGACTTACACTCCCCTTGTCCCAGCTTCCGACTGGTCCTTTCCTTTCCATAAAGACTGAGTAGTCACAGATGGTTCTATGCGTGCCCTAGAGGCTCCTGTCATTACCTATGTGTCCTTCTCAGCTGCCTAGCTCACTCCTGCTTCTGGACCCTATGCTGAAGGCAGCCTGATCTCATGCTCTCTCTGCCTAGGGGAAAGGCTTGCTACCCCCTCCCTTTTTTTTTCTTGATTTGAGCATGGGAAGGGAGAACGCAGTAAACTTAGGTTGGAATTTGGGCCAGTGACTCTTCTGTGGATGGAAAGAAAAATCCTCTTATCACTCAAAGTTATCAAAATTCTGTTTTTGGATTGCTGTTTATCTTATAATAAGAGATCCTGAGGCTCAATGAGTGATTGAATTTGACATTTCCCCTCCTTCCTGGGACACATCTGACTAAAGCAACTTTACACACACAGTGTTGTGGGAAGGGATGAGTTCCCATCACTTACCCTGAATTTTGTGTCTGGCTACCCCTAGTGCGTCCTGATCCACCCCAAGAACTGCGGGTGGAATCCGTACCTGGCTACCCGAGACGCCTGCATGCCAGCTGGACATACCCTGCCTCCTGGCGTCGCCAACCCCACTTCCTGCTCAAGTTCCGGTTGCAATACCGTCCAGTACAGCATCCAGCCTGGTCCACGGTGAGGTCTGCAGTGTGTCTTAGTCTTGATCTTCCGGTGCTGTCTCTAATTTTGAGAGCTCAAATAGTCTGCCTCCCTTCTAGGCATTGGCAGGTCTCAGAAGACCTGATTCCCCCTCTAGATAAGTGTTCCCAAGGTGTTGAACTGGGTGCGGGAGTTGCAGCTGGTAGGACTTCGTTCTGGGTAACTAATCATAATGCAAGCCTGTCTATGGAAGACTGAAATGGCTTTAAAAAAACAAATCACTTCTAGGGATTGGGAAACTGGCTCAGTGTGTAAACAACTGCCGTATAAGCACGAGGATCTGAGTTCAAATCCTCAGAATCCACATAAAGCCAGGGAGATAGCATAGTTTGTAACCTGAGTGCTCCAATAGCAAGAGGGGAGGTAGAAACGGAGAATACCTAGAAGCTCATCGGCTAGCCAGGCTGCTGTGCAGCTGAGAGCAACAAAAAACTTGTTTCAAACAGTGCAGAAGGCAGAAAGACTTACTCCTGAGTTCATCCTCTGACCACCACATGTATACATGTATGCAATGGCACACCCCAACACACACACACACAC